>JAYMFT010206089.1:0-25471 GCA_038088735.1 Panulirus argus | reverse complement strand
TATATATATATATATATATATATATATATATATATATGACCATAGGACCCCTTATATGAAATTCCTGCATCTTAGAGGCTGCACTCCAAGCAGTAGCAGGGAAATACTGGACCCCTGTGGAGCAAGAAGTTCCTGGACGAAACTGTCCTTTTTTTGTGTCCATTGATGATGATACAGCTTCGCCGAAGAGGACTCTTCACCTGCGGTACAACCACGTACGGATGAGTACGGTAACACTGTTGGTTCCGTTCACTGTAAAGTATATAAGAAATAGAAAATGGACGTGAACCAGTAAAGCCTTTCTTCGTCTGTTTCTAGCGGTAGTTCGTTGCGTGAAAACAGCGAATTGTTACGAAGAGAAATATATCTGTGTGTTTTGTAGGATCTGTGTGTGTGTGTGTGTGTGTGTGTGTGTGTGTGTGTGTCTTGTCGTCATACTCAGATGATTTATTGTCAAGTTTTAGTCAAATGTTTCAGATTTAAAGATTTCTGTGTCTCACTTGGGGACACCCGCTCACACATGAACAGTCGGAGAATAGATTGAAAACTGTATATTGTCGCTGTTATTCCTGGACTCCCTGGACACAGATCACTGTATCAGAAAATGGTCAGCCTCCCCAAATACTTCTGACTGGTAGGGGTTAGCGTGACCTTTGGTGAAGGTCATAATCCGTCATATTTCTTGTGCCTTTCTGCTCTGCTGTCAGTCGCCCCAGCAAAATTAATGGGTGGAGAGGGGGATGAAAGCAATTTAAGACGTATCACAATGAGCAGATGCACGGAGGAGAAAAAAGAGAAGAAACCACTTCGTGACGTTACAAAAGAACGCAAAACAAATGATTGCAAAGAAGTCTTAGAATAACCCTCGCATCCGCCCTACAGAGGAACGTACTTAAACGGGTGACAGTAGTGGGCGAAGGTCTTAGGGAGCAGCACCAGTCTGGAATTAGTGGACTGATACACCTTTAAGGACTGATGGACCAAGTAGATTCCTCCTACATCGCATTTTTCCTCCTCCTCCTCCTCCTCCTCTCCACCCTCCCAACGATTCATCTCCCTTCGCACGCTTTGATTTTGCTAGGTCGACTGACTGCACCAGCTCACGGTACTGTTTAAGGGTTCGTCCAGAACATCAGTTAGAGAATCAAGGTTATATCAAGTCTTTGAAATCATTGTTGGCTGCAGAGCACCAAGTAGTCTGCTGGGGGACGTGGCCTGGAGCTCCGCTCTGATGAAATGGGAAGAGAAAAAATAGGGAAGACCTCGGACACTCTTTACGATAAGAGGGAAGGCTCCTGAGGCATCTCAAAGACCTTTTAAATTATAATAGTATGACTTCTTTACACAGGAGCGAACGGAGCTCATCACAGACACTGCGGACGAGTTACAAGAATATCACATGTCAAGTTATCAAAAGTGTACTCAAAAATACGTTGAGCAAAGATACAGAACTTGACCTATGTAACCGAGAAGAGACTGCACGGATTTAGAGCCGAACAAACTTGTCTTTCACAACTGCTCCTCACAATTAAGACTGCTGTAGGCCGTCGAGGACACTCACAATGATGGTTTTGCGTACCCATATCTTACATTGGCTTTCTTGACATATGTGATCTTCTAGTTATAGGAAATAAAATATGCGCAAAATTGTGAAAGTAGGACGCTGTATCTTTTAATTCTAATCGATCCTTGTGTGTTAATAGGTAACTAGGCAAACCCATTGCCGCCATAATCAAGAGACCTGTTCTCAAGGGACTTGCTTTCCCGACCGCTCCTTCTTCTCATATGCAGCTATTAACTAGCTTTACATAACATATTAAAGCACATAGCATTTATAAGAAGCAGACGAACCTCACCAGGACACGTAAGTGGTGCTTCCAAGGCGCAGATATGATGATGTCGGGTGACATAACCTCCTGAAGACGCAGAAAAACAAGTAAGGTTAGAATCAGCGAAGGAAATTGGATGGCTACCGACATGTTATACAACGGAGGAAGCAGCGAGGTCGTTAATGTCGCTTGTTGAAACCTATGTTCTGTCCCTTGTGTGTAACACTGATCTACTAACATCACCTTATATATATATATCCGACGAAACTGTTAAGCTACTAAATGTCCAAAGGTCGTCTGATGCTGTCGCTGATCCAGTACGACATCTAAATTATTGGGACAGGCTAAAAGCACTCAAACTGCATTCATTGTGGTTACACGCGAGAGATACATTGTAGTAAAGAATACTGGAAGTCGCTGTCTTTAGTCTGCCGATGAGAATACTGGAAGCTTTGATCCTTAGTCTGTAGATAAGAGTGCTGGAACGCTCGGTCTTTCTTCTGTGGATAAACCTGCTGGAAGGCTCGGTTCTTAGTATGTGGATGAGAATCCTGGAAGGCCCGGTTCTAAGTCTGTGGATAAGAATACTGGAAGGCCCGGTTCTTAGTCTGTGGATGAGAATTCTGGAAGGCTCTGTCCTTAGTCTTTATATAAGAATTATGGAAGGCTGAGCTCTTAAACTGTGGATAAGAATATTAGAAAACTCGTTTCTTAGTCTACAGATAAGAATATTCGAAGGCTATATCCTTAATCTGCCGATAAGAATACTCCTTAACTTGAATAATTAACACGGTGGACTTAATGAATCCACAAGAATGTAGTAGTACCATTTGTAGTAGCAGAATATAATGTGAATGTCGCGAGTCCCCAACTGTAGAGTTCCTTCAAACAGATACTCTTTAATATCGTTCCTCCTCGAAGTAGCTCACCGCTGTACTTTCAGTATTCACGCGAGCATCAGGGTTGCCGCACCTAACACCTGGGTTCTTAAACTCCCTATCAGGAAGTCCTGGTCACACCCCAGGCTGTGGTAGTGTACAGCAGACCTTGAGAGAAGAGAGAGGGAAATGAAAGGCGCACTAGGTGTACCCTTCTCCCGGGTTCCTGAGACCCAACACATGCCCCTCTGGTGGAGACTCTGCATATATGATTATATCAACGCCTCTCCCTCGTCGCTGTCGCTCCCGCAGGCGGCCCCGTTTGTTCGTTGGCTTTAGAGACTGGGTCCTGCCGTGGAGACACTGCAAGATGTCAGTTATATATCTCCTGCCGTTTTGCAACGATCAATACCAATTATGCAATATGTAACCAGCTCATTTTCTCCATATGTGCTTTATCATCAAAATATTTGTTAATATCAGTGATGCATTCAGTATCCTTTCAATCTTGGTATTCTATTTTATTTTGTGTCTGCTAGCCATCCCAAAACTGCACCATTAAATTTTGCTGGAAACTCGTTCGTGTGTATTATCAGTACTCATCTCCGCCGAGGAACCGTGAGGGTTAGGGGCTACAGCCGATCATTATCATAACAGGAGTTTCCTCACAAAACCTGCCAGGTTAAGTTGTCCACCTGGACAGTAATATCCCCGGGGACGGAGCTCTCTGCTGCCAGCCATAACTCCGGGTCGAAGTAGCGGCCGACAAAGGCGACACCGAAGCCCGAGCGTGTTGCCTGTCCGTTCCAGTCGATGCAATTAAGATACAATACACCGAAAACCCAAATTTCCTGCGATGATGAGGGTTAACTGGTGTGTTCCGTCCCCCTCCTTCAAGACTCTGGTAGAAGAGTTATCATCTTGTACTCGGTTCTCGTCCTTTTGCTTCGGTCTTGCAGCGCAGAGGTGGAGAAGGTCGATATGTTATCAGGGTTTGCCACTCTCGATGCAATCAGGGAGCTGTCGACTGTTAGTTGACTTGGACGTGTGAGTGGGTGTGTGTATGGGGGCCTTGATGTGCTCCCATCCCACCCTCCACACCAACGACTTGCCGGTGAGAAAGTGTGTGTCCAATACAGACGGTTTTGTGACCGTCCTTACTCTAAAGTCAGAGAGACCGTCTTCACACGGGACTTAAGAGACTGTATTTCTGCATTTTTATCTCCGATTGTTTCCGTGCTACTGGTAAGAAGGACGTTTACAATGCACGAAACATCGGAATATATATATATATAAACGCCTTCCACAGTTGTACATTGAAGTCATCGGGTTGTAAGATCAAAGACTTAAAGTTATAATAATGTACCACCTTAAATAATTTTCCCGTTAAAGGAAAATTGTTAAGTGGGAAACAATTTTGAGTCGTATATTAGCTGTAGTCTACTTTCAGCATCTTCTGCTGGTGGAGGTAAGAACTGGTGTCGGTGGGTGTCGTGCAGGTAGCAGGTGTCGTTGTGTTTTGTTTCCTCTGATGGAAATAAGTCTCTTGTGAAAGATGATAGTGATCCGCCCAGCGTTACGTTGAACCCCCCGAGTATAAGTAGTGTAATTGTCTTCCCCTCGTGCCAAGGCTGCCCCGGTCATCTGATGTTAAGAGCCATCAAGGAAGGATGTTCGTGTCAGGTATTTTGAGACGCAGTGAGGTATTTTTTTTCCTATGCTGCTTTATGGCATCGTGTGGGACCTGCTTATATGAACCAATATCATTGGTGAGCTTAGTCACTTTGATACTATGTCTGGAGTTGTGATGATCAGTAGCCACTTGTCACTTGAAAGACATAAACGAAATGTTCTTTAAGCGGTAGAAACGCATGCAATATAACCTGCTCAGCTTTACTCACGACACACCAAGTGATGCCATGTGATACCCCCTTTCACTCCTAGTCTGGCCCAGTTCCCATGCCGTGTTTATGCTTGCTGAATACATGGTTGAGTTTCTGTCAACAGAATGTATAAACAGACCTACCCTGAGCGTAAACAGATATGGTGGTTGATGTAAGGTCTGTTACAAGCATCAGAAGGCAAAAGGAGGAAGGGAGGAGGACGACTCGCCGTACGAAAGCCTTTGCTTATATAACCTCTGAAAAGGGAATTTGAATTTGAGGCATTTTGCACCGTCTCTTTTTTTCATTGGCTCCTTGCAGACTCTTACACGGAGGGATGCTGGTAGTGTGTGTGTGAGGGCAGCGTAGCCAGGTCCCCACGAGGAAATCATTATTAACCAAGGTAGCGAGCGGGACGAGGGAAGGCGTGATGCAGAGGCCACGTACACACCGTTTCCTTACAGGCTGGCTTGTACAGCAGACACTCACGCCCGACCGCCCGACTTGAGCTGTTAATGTAGACATAAACCGCTGGTTTTCCCCTGTTTACACTGATAACCTTTGTGATTACGCTGTTAACCTGGCTGTAAACATCCGGGTACGCTTAGTTTCCTGTTGCTTGGTTCTTGTTATAAATATTTTTGCTCTTTCCTGAAAATGATTTCGTTCATGAAGACTGACCTTGGAACCAACATTTTCCCAGGCTTTTGGCAACGTCTGAGTGAGGAATCATTCACAAGACGTGAATTATTTCACAGTGAATATAAGCTTCGGTGAAATAAAGTAGAATGATAAACAGACGAATATACGGGAAAGGACGGAGTCTGAAAATTAGCGTAGGTGCTGCCAACTGCATGCTAGGCACGGTCAAGAGTCGATGCACGTTTTGATATGTTGTTTTGTTACGTGGCGCAGCGTATTAGATTTTACCGCAGAAGGTCCTGCGAAAATAAACTGTATGGAACTATACGGCACAGTCAATTACATCCTGGACATCTTTATTGCACGTTGTCTATGGCTCGTCCCTGACTGGAACTCCGTCTTGGAGCTGTATCAGATTCTCTTACTGGTAAGGTCGCCTGAGGTAGCAGGACTCCTGTAGGGGGAACTTATCTGTAGCCCCCAGGTAGGTTCTCTCTTCCCTTGAATGCCTTTTGTGGTATACTGCTGTCTAAGGCCTGTACCAAGTCGTCCTCTTGTAGGGCGCCTTCGTCTGAAGCCGGTACACATGTCTCTCAAGTCCCCTCAGTATGTGTTGATTTCCGTGGGAAGTCTTCAGGCGCTATTGTAAGCGTCTTTGTCTGTAACCCTCCTAAAGGTTTTGTGCTTGGTCTTTATCCTTAAATTGCATCATGTTCCCTTAAGGGGCGTCCCTTCAAACATTACATGGCCAGATCCACTTCTGCTTAAGTTGCTATAGGGGCGGTTCCCGCATAAGCAACATCCTAAAACCTGTCCTCAAAACTCGCTCTATAAACTCCCGAAGGCAATTAAGATCAAATGACAAATGTTAACACCATAGCCAGCGGCCGTTGGCCAAAGGTAGTGATCTATGGGGACACGAACCTGTGGATCTGGCTCACTCAGAGCTCCATACCCAGACACGCTCACCTGCTGTCAACATCCTACCTAGTATTTCTATCACAGCTTGTGCTCCGGCCACTGCTACAGTCACTGCCCACACTCTGGCCACTTGCTGCAGTCACTGCCAGAGTTCAGATCGCTGCCACATTCACTGCCCATCTCAGACCAGTTCTATAGTCACCTCTCGTACTCAGATCACTGTAACAGTGACTGCCCGTGCTTTAGCCACTGCCACAGTCACTGCCTTTGCTCAGACCACTGCAGTGAGCGTAGTTGAAACTCTCCATTCGCCGCCATCATTGCACTTGCATTCCACATCCTGGCCTCAGTCACAGTCCTCACCCCGAGTCACTGTTTCAGACTGGTACACCCTAGCCACTGTCCAAGTCATTTCTATCACCCTAGCTACCGTCTGGATCATTTCCATCACCCCAGACTCCACAGCCTCGTCCTAGCATCACCCTACGCTCAGCTCATTAACACATCTTAATCTTCCCGTTCCTTATAAGTATCTTTTACCTCAAGGCTGAATTATTTTATGTAGAACCCTTCTCAGTCTGTTTTGACCATCTCGTACCACGTGAAATTTAATTTTGGTACATAAGTTTCGGGTGGTGTTTATAAGACGCGAGAAATTGCAGTAAGTTACAAGTTGGGTTATATATGTAGACATGACGTCTACCAGACAAACTCCGTTACGCAGGAAGATATAATCTGCGGTGGGTCGATGCCTTCGTCCAGTCAGGGTAAAGCTGGCATTTTCCCCCAAGGAGTCGTCACACACGACCAGGCCTGTAGTCTTAATCTGCCTTCATTGAATCTAACACGGGCAGTTGTTTCACTTAGGCCAATCTGCCTCCGCATCTCTGGCCGTTAACCCCAGCGGGTATACGAACCCGTTCCGGTGGCTTGTCTCAAGGGCGAGATGTGATTAAGATACTGTACTTCCCGACCGCCACCACCTGTCGTCACGCCGACCCAGCGGGAAGATACCTGCCTGATATATATACTGGTGCTGCCTCCCCCGTACACTAGCCTCCTCCACACTGGACGGGTCGTTAACAGTAAACCTTTTTAGATAATGTAAACCTCTAGAAATATTTTCATCTCTGGTATTCACCTTGCACAGTATAATTTTTACGGTTTATACTCTTTTCTGTATATTTTTTTCAGAAATTCCTCTCCCAATATACTTTCCTAAGTTGCATACACTTAGATTCGTTCCTAGAATACCCATATGTGATTCTTTATATCTTTTTCAAGAGACTCGTAAAGCTACTTCCAGTTTACCTTTGTCTTGCACACCCTCTGATTAATTCACATATTTTGTACCTCCCAGCATAGATATTATACTAGTTTACCCTCACTGCATACTTGTGCTTTATTGCACCCCTTTTCATTATACAGCTTTTCTAATATTCCAAACATTTAAGTCATAGCCACCAATGTGATATATTCTCTTTCCGATATAGCTTCTATAGTATGTATGATATAATTATTTCTTTATCATATCCTTCTTGTAATATTTTCTTCTTGATCACGTCTGCCACTTTTTTTTTCTGTTGTGCTCATCACTGTGATTCATGTCAGACTCTCTTAGTTGACTCGTTCCTTATAACCCTTCCCATATACTTCTACCGATTATCCCCGTGTCGGGCATAGTTCCTATATGTGTATACTCCTCCCAGTATATCAATTTGCTGTGCTTATACCAAAGTAGTCCTGTAGCACTGTCCCAGTATGCTGCTCATATACCTTGGCGTATAACGTACCTTTCGGGATGTAATTTAGTGTAATGCCTTATTAGATATCTCGCTGTTGTACCTCCCGGAGTGCTTGGTTATGTCACGCTTAATTACATTCCTCTCGCTTTGTCATCGATTGCTAATTGCGTCGCCATATCAGGTCTCTCAGTGATTTGCAATACATTCTGGTGAGACACTGATGCCAAGACCTTATATTGGTGTGATCCTTGCTATGTGGCTGTAACTTAACCTCAGTTGTACCCGAGGGTACGATGGTTCTCTGGTGTACCCCTGTGTGGATGGGTCGCACCTTCGTGTTTTAAGACTTAAGAGAACTTTTTCTTCTGTTTATGTTAGAACTAGTTCTTCCAGCACACATCTGGGTAGCTCAGTAGCAGAACCTTTGTGTCACATTCAGGCGATGGTGTGTGTGTGTTAGTGTTACATGGTACAGGGGTAAAGTATGTTATATATTCGAACACTTACAGTTGAGAGCTCTCAAAGAGAGGTAAGTTCAGTTGAGGTTTTGAGACTCCTTACAACATTAAGTTCTATCGAGTGACTGTACGAAGGTTATAGAAATGCAGTCAGTTCCTCAATCGTCCTTTAAGAGCTGTTAGTTATTACGTGTACGTTATGCAACTTTCATCTCTCACTGGTGACTGCAGATGAAGGGAAATATTCTGAACCAGACATAGATCATCATATCAGCTGACACTCGGCACCGAAATGGACCGGAATAAGAGATCATATGTTAAACTGAACTCGAATATTCCTCCTTCAGCTTCACTACAGATGTTGGGGCCACATTTAGATTCCATTCAGAATTAACATTTTCAAGTGATGTTCGAATGGTGGTCTAACTTGGTGCCTAGATAGCGTCCACTTCTACATTCAAAGCAGGTGGCTCCAGGCAGTAAGTTACAGTGAATTACGCGCCAGTAAATCCCTGCTGGGCCGTGCCATAGAGACTGTCGCTGGCTGGGTGTTGCGCCGACCACCCCGCCACCCACTTCCTCCCTCCGCCTCTCTCACAGGACGGTGGATTTTTGCGTCTTTGAGGCTCTGAGCTTATAGCCCCTCACCAGTGAATGGTATTAACTTCAGATTTCATGCTTTGAGTGATTCCTTCACTACTTTGTCATTTTTTTCTTTTTATCTAAAGATTTATCTAAAAATGGGTTATGAAGACATTAGATTTCCAAATATTATTGGAAGAGGTAAAGAAGACAACAAAACAAGTAACCGTCAGGTTGCTAACGTCCACTTAGTGATTTTACGACACAGTGGACTGATGAGTGAGTACTTCATGGCTTAGCTAATAGCGGAGGCATACAAACAAACAGCTGTCGGAAGCAGAAGCAGAAATAATATCTCTGAAATAGAGAAAGAAAACCAACTTATTGGGCCGTCTCAAGAATGCGAGTTTACTCTCACAATCAGATTGAGAGTGTTAAAACGTCGGATTGCTTTAGACCCAACTTTATTCAATAAGATCATAGTGCTAGAACATTTCCAGACGAGATTGCAGTACTCCATACAAGGACATATGAGACGTTTGTACAACTGAAGTAACAGCTCAGAGAAGAGACTATTAGACAGGTGCTACACTACTTTAACCTTAACCAAAAGTCTGAGAAGCGATGAGAGAACGTTTCGTAACTTCATAACGAAGTCGAATGAGTTATTTTGCTATAATTACGCTTACGTAGTCACTGCAGGTGTACAGCTGTGGACCCCGACGCTCATCTGTATGTGGGAGCGTCTCTACCCGGTCAGAAATGTCATTAATGGTCTTCCTTAACACCCAGGCTGTGACGGCCGCTAACAGCCAACATCAGCAGTAACAAAGATGAGGAATCTACCACCCAATAGCGACCATACCGGGTGAGCCATTAACAACGATATCTGTCGTCTATAAAGACTAATGGCCATTGAGAACAGCCATCAACAGCTGGCAGCAACGAAAGGACATCAGCAGCTGTGAGAACGGTCTACAGCCGTCTGACAGCAACTAGGAACAGCAGTTAGTAATCACCAGGACTAACTACCAACAACAAGCACCAACGGCTACTAAAACGATGTCCAGCTGCTGCTGCCAAGTACCACAATTCACTGATAACCAAAACCAGCAATTATCACTTCATGCGAAGACAAAAGGGAGAGAGAGAGTGGTATGTCCCTCCCTGGAGCAGTGGCCGGCCAGGTTGTGTTCCGTCATGCTGGGTGAGCGAGCCCAACTCAGGAGAAGCGGGACCTTGTGATGGAATTGCAGTTCACTACTACCCTCACCACAACACTTGGAAAGTGGTTCAGATTACAGTGAGTTTACCTTGTCAGTTCCTGTGCACTTCGTCTATATTCTACGGCTGCACAGGTACTTTTGCTGAGGTAGAATAAGTATATGAATATGCATAGATATTTTCTTCTTTTTTTTTAGTATAGAACAAGAAAGAAAAAGATCACGTCACAGCTCTGGCATTAATTTGAGCCACAGTCAACTCTGGTTACATAGCAAGGGACATAACGAGGGAGATAGATGTTAAAAGCAACGCCATCATGTATTTTGGGCAACAGAACTGTTTGTGGACTTGGGTTGGAAAATTATTGAATTGTTGGCTATCACTTTTGAAGCATTTAAAGTACAGATGTGCCGAAGTTCCTCCAATTTTGTGATTTTGTAGTTAATATGTATCTAGCTTTTTAATAAACTCGAACCAACTAAGTTTTCCGGACGCGTCTTCCCTGAATTCATTAGAGGTGGATCCTCTTAAATGTTATTGTGCTAAAGCTTAACGCTGTATGATAACATGACAGCAAGAAAATAATTGCGATCAGTTATGGATGCTGCGAGGATGTTCCAGAGGGGCAGAGGGTGGTCTGAATATGGAACAAGGCGGGTGTGATTTAGTATGCCAACAGCGGCACCTCTGAAGTCACAGTGTAGACTCTCCTAACTCGTTACCATACACAGGGAGACGAAAGACAGCGACATCCTGCCCTAAACCCCTGATACATAGTGTCTGTGTTGGGGAATGTCATTAACAAGGCACAGTAGAGGACATGGGGAGAAATGGGTGAAAATATGTAGAAACGAAAGAGAAGAAGAAGAAGAAGAAGAAGAAGAAGAAGAGGAAGCGAGAGACGCAGCAACAGTACCTAGTTCGTCATGATCCGTGTCGTGTTGCGAGAACGTTCAAGATGCAGATGAAGCCACTTACTGGTAACGAATGGCAGGCAGGAGGGAGGGAGATCTTATCGGGCCGAACAGTAACAGTGGTAGTGAAAAAGAAATCTGCTGCCATAAGCGACCCGATGAAGAAAACAAAGAAGAGTATTATGGATGCCCCGGACGTCGATAGGAGTAGCGGTGGCCGATAGTAAACAGGTTGTGGGGGCCTTGAATAGCCTCATCCCGGGTGGTTGATCCCCACCGGAGATAACAGTGACAAGATTAAGGGGCAGGCGGAGATAAGGAAGGGGCGAAAAGGAATATGTAGACAGCGACAAGGCGAAAGAAAGGACGAGGAGTGACAAGAAAGAGAGAAAAAAAAGGTAAGGGTTGAAACGAAGGAGGTGGAATGCAGGGAAAAAGGGACGTAGGGAGCCGTGAGTGGTTCTGGCCAGCGGTGATGGCGCCCCCTGATAACCTTATCAGGGACCAACACGAAGGAGAGGTGCCTCGCCCTGATAAGTGTCCGGCAGCGGCAGCAGCAGCGGCGGGAGGAGGAGGTTCGTTAAGTCTCCTCGCAGGTGCATTATTGGCATCTTCTACAGGAGGTAGTTCCACCAGGCTCATTTCATCTCTTCAAAGGTTCTTTTATATTGATATACTCGATAAGAGGTTCTGCCAGGTCCATTATTTCTCTCAGGATTTTCTGTATTGGTTGACTGTAATAATGAAGGTTCTCCCAGATTCATTTCTCTTAGGTTCATTTAGGCTCCTTATATAGTCATCTGCCCTGATATCAAGTCAAAGTTCTGGGTTTATTCTGCCTCCTCGCAAGGCCTCCTGTCGTAGCAATTTTTCACAAGGAAGTTCTACCAGTTCATTTTGTCCCCACGTCGTCTCTTCAGCACTGACAACATCAGCACAGCTGGAGGAGGAAGAGGAGGATCTGCTATGTTCGCCTCGTCCCCTCACAGGAGGTATAACGTTGAGACAGTCTGGAGGAAAGGAGGAGCATTTCAGATACGTTCATTTTCAAAGAAGGTCTTAGAGTGTGGCAAATAATATTTTTCGAATGACGTCGACTGAGAGACTCCCTCCTACAGTCTACCTTTCAAGAGGCAGGCCTATCATCACGTGAAGAATGGATGACACCTTTGTCCCTCATCCAATTCGACCTTATTCTTGACATTAGTCCAAGTGTCCGGTGCCCTTTTGTTAGTATGGTGATAAATGGGAAGTGGTCATTGTGACTAGTGAGTATGTGCTAGCGAGTGTCCGTAATGACTAGTGAGCGTGTTATTATGTCTAATCGCCAGTCATAATGAGCCCTCACCAGTCAATCATTAGGGGCACTCACCAGTCAGTTTTTAGGTGCCACTCAACAGTCATTGAGGCCACCCACCAGTCTTTAGGGCCTCTCACAAGTCATTTAGCCCAATCACCAGTTATTAGAACCATCATTAAGGCCACTCAGCAGTCACTAGGTTCCACTCACCAGGACCACCCACCAGTCATTAAGGCTGCTCACCAGCAATTAGGGCCACTCAACGGTCATTAAGGGTATTCGCCCGTCACTGTGGCCAGAGCGGCACGTAATATAACCATGAAATTGCTGCAGATGAAAAAATCTTTATCAGATTTCTCGGGCGTGTAATTGTATGCAAATGAGGTGGCTTAGTTTGTTGGGATGTTTCATGTTATTTGATCTTTTGGTCGAGGTGACCGTTGAGGTGCCTTTCTCGAAACTTGATCTCACTGAGCACGACGGTACGACCCTTGGATATGATGGTCTGGTCTTCGACCTGGCCCTTTTACTCCATGGGTCGTACCGTCGTATTAAAGTGTCGTACTGTGGTGCTCAAGGATCGTACCGTCGTGGTCAAGGATCGTACCACCGTGCATCCTGCAGTCTAACCATCAGCGACTTAGATCACGGCAGAATACAACGCCCTTCCTCTCACCGAACCTCAGCGTCCACGGTTACCGCACGGTGTGACCAGCTCAGCAGGAGGACCATAGAGTAAAGGCAGGAGACTTTTGGGGTAAGCGACGGCCATGTTTGGAGTCGAGACGAATCCCTGGGGTTGTCTCCACGACTCCTGTCACCCCACGACCCACGCTACCTTAGCTATACTCCTGAAGGGGATAGAGAATAGATTTGATTTGACTGAGGTTCTGTGTGTGTGTGTGAGAGAGGGAGAGGGTTAGGTAAGTGTAGGAGGGCAGGGTAGGGTGAGTGGTGGTCTTGTCTGCTGGGGGAGGAAGGAGATGGTGGTTGAGGAGGGAGTTGACACAGCCGAGGCATAAGTGGTTACCACGGGTATGTGGAAGTCAGAAAGTCCTGAGTTAAGAACACTGAATTAGGAAGAATATAAAAACCATCGGATAATCCAAGGCACTTTATGATAAAGAGGGAAGAAAAATAATGAAATAAATCATGTAACCCAGTAGAAAAAAAAAAAATAAGACACTGGGAATAAATGATGAAGAGAATAAGAGAGAGTGGCAGATGGGGTTTAAGACAGGGATGGTATAGGTTATACCTTACTCTATAACAAACGTTTATATTATAACTGTTCAAGGCTTGCAGCCTAGCACTGGTGTTTGACGAGGCCACAAGCATTGCAGGAGGGGAAATGAAAATGCGAGGACTGAAGTTGCTCTGGTTTGATGAAGTATTTTGAATATGAGGAACCACTGCTAGGTAATGACCTTCAAGCACTCCTTAAACATTTAATCTAGCAACACATACACACGTAAGAGATAATTATTTTCAAATATTATTTTCATGTTTGCCATTTATATAAGGAAGTCAGGGATATGAGCCCTGAAGGCAGATGACAAGCCTGAAACCTTTTAGCACTGTGGTATGACCAGGGTGAGTGCTGCTGTGGCTGCAGGTGGCCTATGATTGGCCACTGAGGAGAGAGAGTTGAGAGTCTGTTACCCCACAAGAGTGTGGTGGCGTCCTATACGCTCATAGCGTCACGTCTTGCATACGTGCAACATTATTCACGATGACGGTTTCGCGCTAATGAGCGTTTTATGACATTGTTTATCTTCTTGTTTATATATGATAGTAATTTGTTTATCATTCTTACTAAACTGTAATATGACGTGCCTCCTAGGATTGTTATGTTGAACTAAGAGCGAAGTGCAAATGTACAGTTGCAGCAGTAGGCCACACCGGACGTGATGTGGCCCTCTCCTTGAGCCATCGTCAATTATTTCCTGACAGTGTTGCGACAGAGTGGTTATAGAGCCCAGGGCGATGGAGCATTCATGGTGGCACGTGTGGCGGAGCCCAAGTAGTACTGCGATAACTGGGCTGGATCCCCCTCCCGTGTGGTAGAGCACTCACGATTGCCTTCTGTGGTGGAGCCCCCAGCAGTATTGCGACAAAGTGGTTAGAGCCCACGTATGGTGCAGCAGCCAAGCAGTTTTGCGACAGCGAGGATGGATCCCCGTGTGTGGGTGGAACCTAGCAGTGTGATCAGAGTGCTCCCGGGCGATGGGAGTCAGTGTTTTGATATCATTATTCTTTGGCGTTTACACTGATCCAATTGCAGAGTGAGTCAGGCCCAGCTGGACTCATAATGGCAATAATCTTGGGAAACATTACAGCCCCGTCTCCATCCCCTTGCAAATATTAATGCCAAAGATATTCTGTATTATCTCTACGCTTTTACTAAAGTATGTTCCTCATCTCCAGTCTTTCTTACGACGCCGCTTTGACTCAGTACCTTTCTAAGATGCTGTAAACCACTCTTAAGTATTAATGAAGGGCCTCATTATCTCTCATGGCAATTATCTCAAGAGTACCAAGATCTCATTTGCATTTTATTATCAGTTCGGGCACACCTGGTTTGATTTATCCACAGATTTCGTTGCTGGGATTTATACTCTGATCCGATTGGCTACGCGTGAGAAAGGGAGGGAGAGAGAGAGAGAGAGAGAGAGAGAGAGAGAGAGAGAGGGGGGGGTGTTGTCGGGCCCAGTGAATGCTTTGATAACTCGCGCCCCCTCTACGTATCCTTTTAACTCAAGAACTGTGATGACGGGTTCGTATCCCTCCCTCATCACAGAATTAACGGTGGTGATGGGTCCATATTCCCTGGTCATGAAACATCGGTAATGATGGGGCCTCGTGATCCCTTCACAAAACAAGAGTGGTGATGGGGCATTATGTCCCCATTATTAGACGGTGATTAGAGGTACGCTTGACTGATTGGCTAATAAGATGGAAACCTTTGTATAGCCCCCACGTGAGTGGGTGTGTTGTGGTCAGTACTGTGTGTTAGTACTGGCAGCTGGTCCTAGCACTGGCAGCTGGTCCTAGTACCGGTAGCTGGTCCTAGTGCTAGCAGCTGGTCCTAGTACTAGCACTGGCAGCTCATCCTAGTACTGGCAGCTGGTCCAGCTGTGGGCTGTGGACTCCTCACATTGCCTGCTGTTAGCGATCTCAGATGCGGATCCAGATAAGGAGAATTAATTACAGTGAGAACCACTGTCCCTCTTCATTAACCCCATAAGCACAGCTGTGCGACCTTTATGATGGCACGAGCATAGTCCTTATAGCCTTCAAGGGTTGAGTCAAAGGTTCGCGCCATCATAACCTTTTTTTGCTCAAGGGCTCCTACCATCGTTGTGCCTCCATGCTTAAAGGTTGCGCCCTTAAGCTCAAGGTGTTGGTGATTCTTGTGGTTACTTTCAGTAGTCAGGGATGTACGGTAACACGTTACTATACGGTAACACGTTACGATAACACCCTCTGCTTCACATGTCGCCTCTGCGTAGCGTTAATGACATTTTTGTGGTGTGCTTTGATTCCTTGGCCATATTTCGCAGTACGAAATGATTGATTATTCTAATTACATTTTTTTTTGTGCAACTTTTTGTCAACTTGAATAGAGTAAGTTGGTCGCGCCACCACCTTCCCACCGTCCATATGTGTCCCAAGCTCAAATTATTGTATGGAAATTTTATGATACTCCTTAGACACACACACACACACACACACACATCGAAAGATATAGGAATAGAAGAACCAGAAATTAAGATAGAAACTTAAAAAAAAGATGTACAGAAGTACTTCTATAGTATGAGAGTGGTGGATAAGTAGAATAAAATGCTTGAGGACATGGTATATGCAAACAACATACAGAAGTTGAAAATGTTGTATGATATTAGAGAACGTTCAAGAGATGGAGGCCCCACGAGTGTAACACTCTCTCCCCGTAAAAATAGGTAATTACATTTGTTCTCTCACTCTTTATGTTCAGTGGATGACTCTTCAAGCTTTGCACTCCCTGCAAAGCCACACCACAGTGAAATATAAACCCTAACTCTTATCTACGAAGATTACATTTACGCCAGTAAATAACAGTTTCATCTGCATGGTAATCGCCCAGACTTGCGGGAAAAAATCGTAAAGATAGAGCAAAAATCCCCACGATTCCCCAGTTACCGAAGTAATTGAATACGTACCTCATGAAGTCGGAAATTTTACATTGCCTTCCTATCCCTAGACAGCTATGAATATAAACTTGGAAACTCAGGTATACTGGCAGACAGCCTTGACATTACACTCATGTTCTCAAAGCGGAGTTTAGATTTAATTTCTTTAAGCTGAAGTGAGATTGGTAATGGAAGCTTACGTCAGCTGGTAGCTTCATGTACAAGTGAGTTTGTGTCTCGACTGCACAGAGATAATTGGAGGGAAGAAATTAATGTTGAAATTAACTTTGTGGAAAAACGAAACCTTTACTCATCGTTTGTCTTATGTCTTCAACTCGTATGTACACGTTGGTTTGCCTGACGCATGCGTAACTGTTCTTCGTGTCCCACGCACGGACGTATCTTGTACATATTAATTGCTTCGTGTACGACATGATAATGAGTCTTATCTTAGAGCATACAGGTTGCAAGATTGTGTCAGCTCTCATCCCCTTACGACGTACATATTGATTTCGCTGCGAGTCTGGCACACACCATTGTCGGGTGGTGCTAGGATGAACATGGGATTGTCCGAGGCAGATCTCGTCCCTCGTCTCGCGCGCTGCCCTCATCTTTACTCATAACTTGTTCCTCCTCCTCCTCCTCCTCCTCGCACACCTCCCTCATCTTACTCATAACTTATCCCGCGCTCTCGCCTTCATCGTGCCAGTCATGAGTGTAGCTTGTTCATATTTTTTTTCATGAATGTATAAGTTACCGTCAGATATCTGTCTTCCTTTGTCTGTGTTTCTGTAGCTTTAACGACTACAGGGCACGTCTTCCTCGATTCAGGGGCTGGGCCACACATTCACAGCCTCTCCCTCTTAACCTGCACACTAATTTTTGGTCACTCTACCCTTTCCATTACCTTCAGTATAGTACTGTACATTCTCATCGATTAATCACTCAATATCGGTACTGCTTTTTTAATTACGTACTCATTTCAACACCTATCTGAACCAGGACTGCAGGCCTGAATCACGTTTACTAGAGGCTCACTGAAAACTGTAAACTGAAGGTGAAATTCAGCTCACGCCTGAAAAGAAGGAAGAGATCAGATCACAGATATTGCATTGTACACACTCAGTCTTCGGCATAACACAATAGACGTGTTGATAGGGTCTTAGTGAAGTCTTTCTCTTACAGGAAGGCAATCAATGACCAATGACCACAGCGCAACCATCCAATCGCTGGGGATGATGACAGGTTGGTTCCTAAGAGCCCCACAGACTCAGAGACGCAAGATCAATGACGCTATACATATCACATACTCTATCCTGCTTCGAGCTTGGCGTACGTGCATCCTCTTTTAAAGTCGGAGGGAGGAAGCTAGCTGTTTTGCCAAGCAAATGTACAGATAACATTCATTACACGCCTCGAATCTGTTAGACGTTTCGGCCACTGGGTTATAAACAGAATTTCTCTCGTACCCATGATGTACGCACTTTGCAGAACTAGTAAATTTATGGATAATTCATACAAAACTTTATTAGGTATGTGTAAGCATTTCATCCACAAAATTGTTCTTCCACCGATACTTGAAAAGTATCCTAAATTTGCCAATTGTAAATAGTTTACCTTCTTTATCTTGTTATTGAATCCAATCATTGTTGCTCAGCCTTTGTAAACAGCTCACTTACTATGTAACTTGTTAAATCGTTCGTTCATTGTAGCTCAATTCTTTGCAGATTGTTAGCTTAGTGTGTGACTTGTAATGTCACTCATTCACTGAGGCCCACGCCCTGCACCTTTTGTGCGTTCTGTATCCTCTCTTGCGCCTCCGCCCACGGAGTCTTGCGGCAAAAAGCAAAGGGTATCGTGGAGTTATCCACATCCAGATCTAAAACAATTTCCTTGTCTTGCTTGCGCTCTCCTGGCCTCACAGAACCGCACCCGTGATCATAGTGAACCTCCCGGAGTCACGCCCTTGTTCATAGTGACCTACAAGAGCCACATCAACCGGCCATGGTGACCTACCTGAACTCCCACAAGCAATACGCGTCGTCAGGGGAGTGTTCTCTCAGAATGTCGCTCCTCAGCACCCACACCCTCACACCCACCCTGCCTTAGTTACTGCCACCCTCCTTGTCTTAATACCCCTCCTCAGTCACGACCACCCTTCTCCTCTGACACACCTGTTTATCACATAAATCTTAATAGCTTCGTTTCGCGCTGGATATAAATAATTGTTCTTTATCTTCTTGTATTCGTAATACAAGTCGTGTGTCTGCTGTGCCTTTGGATGGCTCCGCCGTCGTGATAGCATCATCATTGCAACTACGTATCTAGATGGATTACACGCACTTGACTCATAACTTGTGCACGAGATGGAGCTAGCGTGTCCCTCAACACATGCTGTGTCCTGGTGAGCTGTGACACTATCCTCGGTGTTAAGAGAACATCCAGTCTCTGTTTACACTGCCGGCCCTGTAAAGTGTTCATTGATATGCCTGGGTTTGATTCACACACTGAGGTCATGACTTGGTTTGTTCAGTTCCACGTCTAGTGAGTGTAGCGTGGGTTTACCTCCTCTGTCTTGGTCTTGGGAAATGGAAATCTCTTGTTAAATGTACCGTATTTCGGTCGAGTGAATCAACTGATTCTCTTGCTGATTATACCAGAACTTACGTCTGTATAGGAGTCTTATCTTCACACCCCCACCTCGGTCTCTAATGAAGCTGCACAGTTACGTCTTTGATCGATCAACCTATTGGGAGCTGTTGGCGATCGGCAGGACCGCATTTCCACACAACCTGGCTTGTCGCATATAAAGTGTAGGTAAGTCAGCAATATTTTCTTAAATCTTGATCCGACTGGTTCAATGTTCCTCGAACCAGTGGGTTTGGAGGTGATCACCCTCCTTAATAGTGTCCCCTCATACCTGTTCATGTCTCCTTCCTCGGGCTGTATTACACACTCTGTCTCTCATTCCACAACGAAATTATTTTCATGTACGCTCTGGTGACCAGACTACCCAACGTTTCCAGTGTGGATATCTTGCTGCAACTCCCGTCCCTACACTTCACCAAAGAAAGAGGGAACGATTTGGAGTAGTCCAAGTATTACTGGCTTTTGACCGAGGTACTGGAAGCCAAAACTGTGATCTGTATATAATTTCCAAATTCAGCATTATCACCAGTCATCATGGACGTCATTGTCATACAACAGCACCTCTGTCGGAAGAGGACAAATACTCTAAGAATTTTCACAAAGCTCTTTTGATAGGTTCGCAGGATCCAGCCTATTATATTCTTCTCCAAGTCAATGGTTGTATTGTTGTGGTCTCCACAGGTGACGTTTATCTGATATAATGCCGCTCAAGAGTTTGAAGTTCCTCAATGTCATTTCCTAACGTATCTCCGTCATATCATCTATTCTTGGGTGTAATTTTTTCTCTTCAGTTTATTCTGGATATCATTTCTATTCAATATATTCATGAGGTTTCGTTTCTTTTCTTCTGAGTTTCTTTTCCTTATTCTTTCAGCCTGTTCTGTTTCATTCTTTTTCCCTTTCTCCAAATCTTTTTTTCTATGTGGAAGACGTGATATGATTTGCTCATCATTCCTCATCATCCTGTTGGCTAAGAATCTTGTGATGATGCTGACAGATGATGGTGGGAACCCAAGTTAAGTTGTAGTGTGCGTCCACGTGGGTAGGTGAGAAAGAGCAGATATAGAAACACAGATCTGTCATGTATCCAACCTTCCCCTTTTATATGACCTCCACCACTGCTGCCACAGAGTTGCTCTGTCTGTGTATGCATAGACAAATAAAGTTTGTACTTAATTAGTACAAGTGGAGAACGGAGCTGTGTACGGTAGCAAAAGGCAATGCTAAAAGTCGTCCGCTGTGGTACATGATGGATTCTGTGAGTGGTGAGGTTGCATACACCTCTCCTCCTCCTCCTCCCTCTGCACCCTGCTCTGCTATCCTCGGCCTTTGCTGTGACCCCTCGATACACTTGTCGATTGCCTTTGCAAAGCCCGCTTAGGTTACATAAGCATTCCGCTTGTACGCTTGTGCCACGCTGATATATTTATCTTTTCGAAGAATGTGAGAAGACGCGAGTGAGGAACACTCTCTCTCCCCGGAACGCGCGCGCGCGCGCACACACACACACACACACACACACACACACACACACACACACACACACACACACACACACACAACACTTGTAGAGGGGAAAGTGGCCTTCAACCCTTCCCGAGGTGGTCCACTCTGGCCAAGTCTCTCTGTCTCTAATGCACATAAACTTCACCCTAAGCGATACTCACTTACAATTTAACCTTCTTTAAAATCTATGCAAATTAGCATTGCCGAGTTGAGGAGGGAGGGTTCCTTCCCCGAGCTCCTCCTTCGGATAACACCCTCCCCACCCACGGCCATGGGACTCCCACCCCCACCCAGTTCCCCCTACCCTGACCCTTGACCTGAGAGGGGCGGGGCCGACGGGCGTATCAGCTGATAGCTTTATGAGCGCGCCGAAGATGCTGCGTCTCGATAATGGCAGTAAGTCTCCAATTTTGGGCCGTGTGTGGCTCTCCGGCCCGCTGACAGTGAGCAGGCACAACTGGAGGTGCTAACGACGCCCGTTACTACCCAGAAACGCCCATTTAGTACCTAGCAACGCACGATGATACCCTAAGAACGTTCGATATTCCTATCAATGTCCTTCAGGACTTTACAACCCCTCCTAGTATCGATCAACGTCCTTCGTTACCTAGCAACGCCTGTCGGTACCCAGCAACGCCCGTTAGTACCCAGCAACGCCCGTCAGTACGTAGAAACGCTCGTTAGTACCTAGCAGTGACTATTGCAATCTGGCAATGTCTCTTCATGCTCACATCACTACCCATCAGAGACCTGAACTGCCACTGTCATTCAGAACTCTAATCCTGCTATTTATGAAAAAAAAAGGAAACGATAAATAATATATATTTATACAAAGAGGAAAGAGAAAATAAATGAGTTTTCAGATCTATAATTGCTATTAGTTTTTCGGGGAGAGATTACAAGCGCTATACAATTAAAGCAGTGCTTTTATCTTCACAGAAAGTAATTACTTCGTTGCATTGGTATTCCGTTCGCAGTGGGGTTAATTGCCCGCCTGACCGAGATAGATTGTTGATGGCTTCTCTACTAAAGTCGGTTGTTGATCACCGGCGGGTGTCCAGCGGCCCGACACAAGCGCCGGGGATCACACTCGGAGGTACGAACCCGCAGTATAGCCATCACCGTGTCGTCAGCAGCGGTTGCTTCAGCTAGGCTTGAGCCGCCTAGGTGAGAAGTACTTATAATATCCGTGAGAGATATTTTACTAACCTTGTCACGGAGGTTAGATATCTTCCCATATTATCTCTATCGTTAGATTATAATCCTTATTCAAATAGTGTTTGTTATCACGTCTTATTGCACATCTAGTGTATACGTGTTCTTAGGTGTAGGTGTTTGTTTCCTGGTTTTGGTGTATGATTCTGTCAGAGCTTGGTCATACCTAAACAGGCTTTAGCCAACACCCTAGAATGATATGTCCGGATCAGCCATGATCATCTTGGTGTTCTGGTCTTCCCTTGGGCTTGGTTACTGAGTATGTTCTCCGTTATTAGTTACTGTATGATAATTGCCACCCAGCCAGTACCGCAGCCACCCATTCACACCCACCCACCCACATGCCTGACTGACCCAACGCCCACCTCCTGCCCATCTCTACCGCCACCCACTTGCCCCCTCCGTCGCTTGCCCGCCTACTTGTTCATTCACTTACCCGCCCATGTTCACCCGCCCGCCTGCACATCCGCCCACCCACCTGTTAACTGCTTCTACCCTGTTGGAAGATCTGTCTTGTATCCGATTATTTTTTCTTTATCACTGCGAACTCTGACCCTTGAATAGGATTACAGATGTATCCTGAACCGTCTAGACCAAGTGTTCTTTAATCAATCAATATATAGATAAATGAATTATGCCATCAGTGCTATCTTTAGTAAGGGTCTAGATGGCATTACTTGTTCTTGATTGTTATTTCAGACCCAATGTGACACTGAATATATGCCGAAGGGGGGCACACAGACACAGCAGGTGCCCCTCCAAGTGGTCCCCCTGCATAAAAGACGATACTGTTAGGAATGTTGTCAGTCTTCCTAGCTTAGAGAGGTACTCAAGAGTTTGAGGGAATGATGAGACGTTGTCCTTATCTCTTGGTCAGGGTCTGCAGTTTGCCGGGAACTCATCCCTGTCAAATGATGTATACGTGGGCATTATCATTAACTGGTGTTCAGTTCATAATTTCAAATTTGGCCCTTAGTGAAAATCATATGAGATACTTGAGCACGAATATTTTGATGCATGGTCTTGAGTAATTTGGTATCTAGATAGGGAAGGACTTTCGTGCTTGGATATTAGAGGAGATGACGGATAGGGAAGATAACGTTGTGTGGTAAATCTTTGGGTAAATCATGATCCTTCATGACGTTAGAGAGCTGAAATAATAATCCACAATTTGGGGAGAGTAATGCCATTAGTGTGTGTCTCTCAGTCTGTCTGTCTCCCTGTATGGTCGAATATTCTCATCAGCAGGACGTATCTTCAGCTCAGTGTGGCCTCAGTACTAGCTTGCCTCAGTGTTATTCTTTTCACAGCTGTTTGCTGCGGTCAGTAATTAGCCTCTTTGGCAGGACGGTACGGCCCTTGGCTCATGATGGCGTGACGTCTCGCCATCATAAGCCAAGGGTCGTACCATCGTGCCCAAGGAGCCGAACAGTCGTGTTCAAGGAGTTAAGAACTTGAGTGGCCGGCATGCCATGCATAGTTACTTAAAAAAACGCTGACCTCTCGCTTGCTAACGACTGCGGTTGTTAGCCGCTGTACACAGACGACAGTGAGTCACTGATCCAGTAGCTTTGTCCCGAGTCTCATCGTAACTTTAGAACAAATGAATTAACATCTACATTGATTCTGCTAAACAGAAGCAAGTCAGTCATGTTCATATGGCTAAAAGAAATATCCGGATCCGTGCACTTCAAAGAGGAAGAGGTCGGGACCGAAGCAGCCCTGTGGAGAATATCCGTTGCATAAACTTGCTGGGAAATCCTCAATGGAAAATGAGTCTTGAATCCGCGATTGTGTACCGAGAGAAGATCGAGCGATAAGCGGGGTACCATATTTGCTTCGGTAAACACCGGCGCTCTTTCCATACCTCGGACTAGCTTACAATATTATTTAACTAGTAGAGAAAAGATACCAGGTGAATCAGAAATACCTCGATGGTAGAGAAGAGAACGATATATAACTAAGGCAATGGTATGTAGTACGTATTATAATGGGGTAACATATCGGACAGCCGGAGCTGAGATTCAGTGTTGCCAGTCGCAGGGTAATCGGGCGGTGTCTGCCCCACGACCCCTAGGTAAACTGTGGCCGTGTCCGCCGGCTCAGCGCTCGCCGACATAGCTTTGGGGATTAGATTGCTGTGCACACAGAGAAGTGATTGCCAGGGATGGGTAATGGTAAGAGCGTCGCGCAGATTGCTGACCACGTTGATGCAGTCTCTTGTGTGAATGCTCGCGAATGCAGTCTAGTTTTTTTCTTCCTATTTTTCATAGATATTTAAAGCATCGACTTGGTATTTTCTTGAGTATTAATACGTAACCGATTTGTTTGCTTCTAATACTTAATTTTTTCGATAGAGCGGAGTTAAAGAATGTCGATGGCTATAAATTGGACTACAATTGTCTTAGAAAGACAATACTAACTTTGATTCAACATGCCCATTTAACAGGAATAGGTCACTTGCTTACAGCTTATGGTAAATAAGTTTAGGTCAGGACGTAAAACGAATTCGTCAAAAGGCACGAATTTCCATTACAACTCGATTTACTCGGATATTACAGGATCTTTTGTCTCGCCGGCTGATGCCCACCTGTTGAGAAGAACCAATAGTAACTGGCTTCAGATGAGAAATTATCGTAAAATGTGAGGAGAAACTGATTGCCAATTATTTTATACAATTTCGTGTAGACAAAGGATAATGTATCACCTGTCAAACTTACGATCGTGATGGTGGCTTTCTTTGGTGAGCAAGGAGTCCATTGTCCTCCCATAAACAATAAATGAAAACAGTGAGAGGAACCACTGGCCCATCGTAAGGCTCTAACTCTCCTGTCATGTACGTGTTGTGCTTGTAATAAATCTTCTCTGTACACAACAGAGCACCATCAATAGTTGGTGTTTGTGCCTCAAGCAAAAATTCTTTCTCTCTCTGACGCAGTAGTGAAAGTATTTTACGTTAAACGTGTAACCGGCTTTATATTGTAATTTTCAAAGTCAAATTTTATGACATGGTCAGGACAATAGAGAGCGTGAACTGGCGACCTCCTGGTGTCTCATTCAGGACTGAGAGAGAGAGAGAGAGAGAGAGGGGAGGGGGAAGTGGTGGGAACACAGGCAGCCACCTGGTGTCTCACTCAGGACTGGGAGATACTCAGAGGTGGCTGTGGGAACAGAGGCAGCGAACTGTGAGAGACAGACATGGTGCAGGGAGCAGAGGCAGCGAGACAGATGTTTTCGTCTTCGGCTCATCTATTCCTGTGAATCACTGGCACGAGGTGAAGACAGCATCAGGAAGGACCATCTCATCGCAGCTGCCAGCGGGAGTTACGACCTGAAGTTGCCACCGTGTGTGTTATGGCACTATCCTCAGTAAACATCGGCAAATAAGCATACCGGACGAGGGAATGAGCCGAGGATAATGCCGGCTGCTTCACACGCCACAGCGAGACGTTTTTGAGATGCTCTGCCAACCTGTCAACACACACACACACACACACACACGCACGCACGCACGCACACACACACACACACACACACACACACACACACACAC
>JAYMFT010206078.1:0-11590 GCA_038088735.1 Panulirus argus | reverse complement strand
AGTTGCCGGAAGTCTCCCGCGTTACCCCCGTCAGCGCCACCTTCTCCCGGGTGCTGCGGCTCTCCTGCAGGAGGAGGAGGAGGAGGAAGGAGGTAGGGGTGAGGGGGGGGTGGTGTGGAGAAAAAGAATCTCATTATCACCACGCAGAAGCAGGTGAAGTTCTAAAGTCTAACCAACTTCCATGCAGGGAGATAGAGAGTCTTATTGCTTCCGGGCTGGAAGCGCGGAGCCTTTTAACAAGTGCAAAGTCCCTACTTTTCTGAAGCACACACGTTTTCTTATCTCCAAAGAGAGGTGGAAAGTCCTACTGTATGCTAACATGAGGTGGAGGTTCCACTGTATTGCAGAAAGCACGAAGTCTTATAAGCATCTCCTTGTATGCCTGTGTCAATAAAAAAATTGAATTGAATTGCACCGGCCCAACATCTTACAACTGTGATGCATGAGGCACATGATCGTATCACTTTCCTAAAAATGTGTATCGAATCTCACTCCCCTCGAGGTTTTGTGAGTCTTGCAGGAAGTGCAATTTGATCAAAGCAGACAGAGAGAGTCAGTTCTTCTGTTCGTTCGTGCTCGGAGTCCCGTTACATCCGCTGGAGGAGGTGAAGACTTATTGTATACCTCACCTGCGGAAAAAGTTTAGTCTTCCCTAATGGTTCTCTGAAGGAGGGCAGAGAGCCTCATGACATGCTATTGGGTGGAGGAGATAGACTCATGATTTTTCTCTCGGTAGTGGGAAGTCTAAGCTCCCAAGGGTGTTGAAGCATTATAGTCTGTGATAGATGGAATTGCTAGCTAACGTTACAGTACGAGGGAGAAAGGCTCATTACCACTTAGATATCATCGTATTAAAGATAAACCAAATAACAATTACCAGTTTTCTCTTTTTCTAAGGAAACAAAAGCCGATTCTCGTCCATCAGGTTTTTAAGAATAGAAAATAAACTAGGATTGCTTAATCGTTTGATTCCATTAAACAAGTGTCTTAAAACCATGTATGACTCTTGCCCTCTTCCGTTCCCCTAGCGCTTGACCTTCCTCCATCGACATCCTGGACAGCGTCGCAAGTGGCTTTAGATATGCTCTATCAAAACCGTAAACAACCTCAGCCTTCAGCTCTCTTCGCGCATGGGAAGAATAACAAAAGGCAGCATGAAAAGAAAGACAGTGTCAGCTGCATGTAATGAAACTTACATAGATGAAGAGGATTTTGATACATATCGCCTACGTGCAACCTGGATGCCATGGTCTGTTAGGTTTTGCAAGCAAGTACCTGATTCAGGTGGAAGTAAGGACACTTCCACCCACTTGTCAGGTTACACATTGCACATACCAAGGCTGGACTATACTCCAGTGATTCTTGCAGTAGAATATACGTTAACTAAGCCACTCCCAGCAAAACAGCATATTTTTTAACGCTGTTTTAAGAAAGAAAAAGATACGCTGCCCACGACACCAAGAGAAAAGCCCCACATGCAGACTTAAGAAGCAGACACTGGCATCCGTCCCTCTCCGGCGCTATCATACTCACGTCGACGTTCACGTGCGGCAGCGGGAAGACCCGTATGGGCGGGTTCCTCCGGGGGATGTACTCGTAGAACTGATTCACGTCTCGGTACCACTTGACCGAGTAGAGCGGGTCGGGTCGGTCTGTACTGTGGTGGTAGTTGCACACCAGCTCGACTGTGGAGCCCGACACTACCACAGGAGGAACCAACACCCCAGAGACTCGCAGACTCCACCCTGTGGGAGGGGAGGAGGAGAAAAGGCCAAAGTCCGGTCAAGAAATGAGCATCATCAAAGGAAGATTAAACAGACAAATGAATAGACATATAGATAGATGAATAGATAGTTGGACATATAGATAGGTAGGTAGATAGATAACTAGACAGATAGATAGATGGATATATCTGTCATTAATCATCTCCTTATACGACTGTTCATGGAAATGGCCAGACCAACCAAAGGAGGGAGGGAGGTTGGTTCACAGCAATGGACTCACCCTTGGCTGCTAGTTCCAGGAGGAACAGGAGACGCACAGCTACAACCGTCCAGTAGTCCATGATTATCCTGTGGTAACCAGAGGACCGGTCCAGAAGGTCAGGCCCTACGCCCTTCAAATGCCACCAACACCCTTCCTCGCCTTCTGCAAAAGTTGATGAAATGAATTCACCGTGCGTTCAGGTTTGTGCTCGGAGAAAACATAAGTTTACAGTAATGAATTCATAGGTAAATTGTGTTTTAAAAAGTAAAAAGGATGATAGTCTATTCAGTGAAAAGAATATGTAATCTATAGACGATATATTGTCTTTGACGACACTTTATTATGTATAATAATAATTTCGAATGATAATAGATACAGGAATAAGTATAATTAGAAATACAATATACATAAACACGATAACACATTATAGAAACATATTAGACTCTTTACTTTCCTGTTTGAGGTGGTAAGGGGCCACCAGGTCTCCCCAGGACCTTTCTTCAGGTCAGTCGTTACGTCTGCCCAGGCATTACTCACAGACCACATGATTGATCGGTAAATTCTTCCCCTCGATTTCGCTGAACTGACTCCACTCCCAGAACTCCTCCGGGGAAAACTTTAGTTTCCACATAGTTTTTTTTTTAAGACATGTGCAGAATATGAAAAAGAAAGTAAGGGATGGAGACAGAAAAGAGAGAGAGAGAGAGAGGGACGTGGATATTTCATGATTTAGCCAAAAATAAGAAAAATCCCAGGGATTACTCACTCGGTCCTAGAATTATGGAGACATACATTAATTCCCACTAGACCAAGATAGAAAATTTTTCATCAGATCACTGCAGACCTAATTATGTTCGTAATCTAGCCGCCCCTTCCACATCGTTACTAAATGGAAATGGTTTCTGTTGTGTCCTGTGCGAAGGGACCTTAGCCAATACGTGTCATTTCCCTGCCTCCCTGATTAACCTAGCTTCAAAGGGGTCCTCCGCCTACGTCTCCGCCACCTAACAATAATTCTCATTTGGGTTATGAACTGCGTCCCTGTGTGATTAGTTGTGCCGCGTCCTCCCTCTTTGCCAAAGACGTTCGAGAAATGAATCCCTGTTTTGGGGATATAGTGTCCAAAATAGACCTATAAATCCAGAAAATAAATATGGAAAATGTGGCGAGGAAGTCGTCCCCTTGTAGTAGCTCGTTCCCTGTGGAGTTAGTAGACTGGTCACTCCACCCCATCCCAGTGGGATTCCTATGCAGCGCTCTGACCACACCACCTGAACAAAGATCTTGAGATCAGAAATGTTAACCACCTTGTTCATCAAATCATTACTTCACAGGGTTAGCATAAGCATCGTGACACTACGCGTCCACAGAAACCTCTTCTGGGATATGCAACATTCAGATCTTGAGGGAGGGAAGCTCTCGCCCCGTGAAAGGAGAAAAAAAAAAGATAGACTGACAGACTGGTACGCAAGATGAAGAAAAAGGAAAGGAGATAAAGACAGGAAGATATGGGAAGTCATTTGCCTCCGATGATGGTTTATGTTCTACCGAAACGAAAGCAGGACAATTGAGGTACAATCTTGGCTTCCATCTGGCGACTCAGGTCAGGCCTGTCATGAATCGCTCAAGCGCTGTAGGCGGAGGAGAACAAGTAGAGGCTGCTGGATGATGAAAGCCAAGGCTCTTTCTAACTACCTAAGACATCACTGGTGTTGAAAAATAGATACATTTATGTTCCTCAGGGAGATAAATGTCCACGACTGGCAAGAAATATGTACCTTCAAGTTTAAGATATGTGTTACCATGATCCTCTTGAAGACACAGGTTGTTCTGGTGGTGTGAGGTATGCGTCCCTGGTGTATCATATGTATCCTGTGATTCCCTGAGAGAGGTCAGTGTCTCGGTGGTGCTACATATCTGGTGATGGGGTTATCTGAGACAGACGTACGGATGTCCTGGACTTGCGTAAAATGTACACCGGACTCAATACCTCAGAGGTCCTACCCATCTCCATCGGAGTCTTACACGTTTAAGCAAAAGTCGAATTTGTTACCTTTTCTGCCAAATAGATCAATAGCATTATTTACTGATAGATATCATCTGATAAGGAAATTTGTGTAAATAGTTTTTTTATTCACGTCGTTAATTGAAAATCTCCACATCAGATTTTGTTAGTAACATTTTTACAGTCCGGTGACGGTAATATGTTATATTATTCTAGTTCCTTTTATTAAAAAAAAAACAACAACTCAGCACCGTTATATAAAGGAACATTGCAGTCCCAGAGTGCAAATACTAAATTATAAGTCCAGGCTCTGAATATATTTATGAAAACGAATTTTTCTCCTCATATTTCATCTCACTGCAGCTCTCATGCATAAAAACCTGCACAAATAAGTTTGTCACGGGACAAATAAGTTCGCAACAAATAATATTCCTCATGATGGTACAGCTGAAGGTTCGTGGTGGTTGAAGGATCAACTTCACTAATCTCATTCTGGCCAATCTTACCATAACCTTACTTTAAGAACCAGTTACTTAGTAATATATATGTCTCCCTTTTTATATATCATATATACGCTATATCTGAAGGCTAAGGATATACGAAGATAAAAAAAAGGAGACAGATTCATCGGGAAAAACAAGTAGGAATTTTTATATTAGTTAAACAAACGCTAGTGACGCCATCATCCGAGGGCGGATGTCCTCTTTTTTCTTGTTTTACCCTCTTCGCACTATCACTCCCATCCATTTTCACAGCGGAGGATGACCTTTGATACACCTAAATTAACTTCAGAACTCACTAAGCCAGGGCTAGGTTTCTGTATTGTTGGAAAGAAGAAGAAGAAGAAGAAGAAGAAAGAAAGAAGAAGAAGAAGAAGAAGAAGAAGAAGAAGAAGAAGAAGAAGAAGAAGAAGAAGAAGAAGAAGAATTAAGAATTAAGATGCCTAGCCATACAGTGTATTTCTGTCAAACGATAGGAAAGATGACAGATGTTCATTAGTTCTTAGTTCTGTAGGAAAAAAAAAAAAGATAGTCTCAACAAAGGCGTTTAGTTTTATAGTATACTTTAAAAGAAAAAAATCATTGTATATACACTGGATCTAATGAGCTTTGGAAAAACAGATCATTAATTTCCTACCCGATGTATAACTAGCAGCCATTTTATGATGCTGATAATAGTCAAACACAACTCTAAAAATGATCATGAACGTTATTCATATCTCTATAATTAAGGGGCCCCATCGCTCCCAGAATCATTCACCCTTACGATAACCCAATTATAAGATTTGCTTGCGATCGTTTTATTTAAGAATCAAACTCAGATATAACCAGGCACGCGTTGCAGACTCCAAGAACGGTGTTATGACTCAACTTGACATTATCAATTTTGCGATTGCCCTCGAAGTTCTAACTGAGTAACGTCAGGAACTTAAAGGAAAATGAAGAGCTTCATGAGAACACATCTAGTCTTTACGTGTCACGTACAATACACCGACCCTAAGAGCCCCACCGGTGGTCCACGGAAAGAACAAAAATAACATTATGGCGACTGCCTCACACGGGGAGTTTCATTACGATAATGTTTGTTGATGCCCAAGCCAGTAAGCAGGGAGCTGGAAGGATGAAGCACGCCCCAGGGGGAAGGAATGTGCCAAGGAGGGGAAGGGGGGAAAATTTGGTCCCAGATAATCGTGCACCTCTTCCTTGACGGAATAAACAACATGATCCAACACTCACAACGTTGGCTGCTGCACGGTAAAGCCTCTTCCTCACTTACCGTGATTGTCGCTGAACCTGTGTCTGTACTTCCCTTCAGTCAATAGCAGGAGATGAGTGTTATCACCCTATGAATTAGAGTCTTGTATTCATGATATCGTGGAAGAATTATATGACAGTAGGACACCTGCTGCTGAAGACGCAACTGTGAAACCTACCAAGATGATGGGGTTTCTGAATGAATAAAGACATTCTGTGTTTGAAGGTTATGATTTGATGGATGTTGACTTTCAGATGGCAGTGGATAGCGAACCCTGAAGTCAAGAAATTATTTCTCTCGTCATTTCATCGCTTGGGCGAGATGATGATCCAAACGCAGCAATAAGAAACGAGGTAACAAAATTATCACCTGGGTTATAGAACAATCACTCTAAGTAATCGCTGATTAGCAAATTCTACTATTTACCTGAAAAGGTAGAGACTGTTTTGCTTGATGTAAGCAAAACAAGCGCATGAAAGGCTCCGGCAATGAGAGGTGGAAGGAATAAAAGGTGATAAGAGGGTTAATGGTGCACCGAAAAGTGTTTGAATAGATTATGGTTAATAGGCGGCGGAGCGGCAAATGGAGGATCTGAGTTCAAGTCTTTTCAGGATAATGGAATGGATTTTTACAGGAGCATCGGCCATGGAGATCTTAGGGAAAGAGAGAGAGAGAGAGAAGATTTGTACATTTTGTATGAGAGGGCGGAGGGCTGGAATGTGACCTGGATTGTTGATACGGTGTTGCATCTCAGATTAGGTCTGGTCTCATGAAGCAATTGTAAAAAAAGACGACCGAAAAATACCTTCGCTTCGTTACACCGGCGATCGACCTTAAGCCAGATGCCTCTTTTATGAGCAGCAGCGAGAACGAAGAATATCATTTAGGGTCACCAAGACACTCATCCTCAAACGGGTCTTTGTACTTCAGGAAAAAGTTGAGACACCTGAAGAACGTGTGATTGAAAGAACAAAAATGTTGAAGTTCTGTTTAGAGTCAAGGTTCATGGGGGTATATATTGTAGAAATGTTGAAAAACGGTCTTGTCTGTTAGAATAAATTAGTGCCCAAGTTCGTGGTGACATTAAGGGCAAGTGTGAAGGCTAACAGTGCAATGGCGTAAGGTCAGGAGTATAGATGGACGAGATTTTCAAGCAGTCTTATAATGAGTGGAATCTGATTGCCCAGGCCGATTAGGAAAAATTATATAGATTAATATAATTTCCATTTAAGCTTTATCACAGTTTACTAAGACTGTCATTATTAGCATGTAGAAAAAAGGAAAAGAAAAATGTATATACGATAAAATCCCCTGGACATCCACACAGGAGCCATCCAAACGATGGCTGTAGAAAGGTTGGATGAAGACTAGAGAGTTTCTTCACCCTGTTACGACTGCAATGACTCATGAGACAGAAGAATGGAAAATATCCTCTGAGGAGAGACCAGGTAATGCTGGAGGACGATGAATCGTGAATCACAGAGGAGATGGTGGGGGCATGAACCACAGAAAAGGGGAAGAGGAGGGGTGAAGTATGAACCAGAGAGGGAGAGATAGAGAGCGCGGGACGTGAGCCAGAGAGGGGAGATGTGCATGGCGCGTAAAAGATAGAGAGAAGAGTGTAGAAAATGAGATAGAGGCTCCAGAGGGGCACAGCTAAGTAACTAGGGGTAGTAGAACTGGAGACTCCAGGAAGGCGGACCTAGTAACACCAGGAGGGGGTAGAGACAGAGACATCGGAGGGTAGAGTTAGAGACTCGATGAGGGTAGAGCTAAACACAACAGAAGGGTAGAGCTAAGAACACCAGGAAGAGGGACTAGAGACACCAGGGAGACAGATCTAGAGAAGACACCAGAAGGGTAGAGCCAAAGATACTAGATGGATAGAGCTAGTAACATCAGGAAGATAAGTTTAGAGACACCAGGATAATAGATCTAGAGCTAAAGACACCAGGAGAGAGCATAGCTAGAGACACTGAGGGGGCTTTAGAGCTATAGTCACCAGCAGGGTAGAGCTAGAGGCCCCCATCCTCACACGGGGTGCAGTATCAGCGGCTCTGCATAACTTCTCATAGCTGCGATATTTTCCAGATTTTTAGGAGGCGAAAAATTCCTCCCCAGAATATTAAAGCGAGGGCCAAGATGAGGTGGCCGGGGCAGGAGTTGCCTCACCCACGTCTGGATTTTACGGCCCAGGGTTTATGGCAATTGGCGTACGCACGTACCAACTCATACCCAGAACACGGACATGTATTTATTTGCTGTGTAAATAAGCTCGGAAGAAACTGAGGGAAAAAAAGAATTTAAAACTCGACACATCTATTATTTTCTTTTTATACACACGGTTGCAAAAGGGCTTCAGGCATTCTCCTCTCTTCTTTCTTGGCTTAAGGGACATAAGACGTGAAAGAATAGCCCCCCTTGCTGTTCCCAAAGACCTGGTGACGAGCAATACTTTAAGATCTTGGGGGAGTCCTCTGGTGACAGAATCACCGCCTGATGTCACATTGGGTAGAAATTATCACTCGCGTGCATCATCTTCGAGCAGGACGATGCACGTTTGATCCGCCCAGTGACGGGATGCCACTCGTGTCATGATAAGTATATTCCACCTCCTCCTTCCTCAGCCCACCATCGCAGAAGCTATATAGAGGTAGGAGGGAAATGTTTACGTTACACACACACACACACACACACACATATCCATTGCGTTAATGTGATCAAGAAGATTGCAAACATTATTTCCTAGAGATTTCACCTCACTTTCGTACCGTCGTCATTTTTGTCTTGATAAGAACTGCTTCTGACGAATGCTTCCTACGTTGCCAGATGAGATCTGGGAGCAGTGCCAGGGCAACTAGGGAAAGGTCTGAGGCAACAGTTGTGAGACGTAGTTATAAGTGTAGAATTGATGTAACATACCTGTTTAATTTCTCTCTCTCTCTCTCTCTCTCTCTCTCTCTTCCCCCACTACCGACCGACTGCTCTTTCATTTCAACTGGGGTATTGCTGACCAGAATAATCCTTTTTAGGAAAATGACTGTACTAATTGGTTACGGTGAAGGGGGCGGTGAAAACATATATACCCACACAAAAGTGTCAGTGTTCGAGTAATGAAGATCAGTCAAAGGATGCCCGTTTTTATAACCTCCCTCCCTCCCTCCCGTGCCTACCCCCGTACCAATGCTGATCCTGAAAAAAGATCTTTTGTATCGAAAAGTTAATTAGCGATGATGATCCCCCGCTATATGTTCTATCTAGCGTACTGCACAGGTTATTATAAAGAGAACCTAAAACACAAGTACATACTCAGAGAGGAGGTATAAACAGCCAGGATTCGAACCCAGGACCTTTTGCGTGGTAGTCGAGAGCGCTGACTGTTAGGCTATGATCGCCCCTAATTAAGAAATGACTATTCGATTACAAGTAATCGAATACTCTTCGTCTCAAATCCATGAGCAAAGGGGTCTACACCGGTCAAATCCCATTAGGCTCATATTACCAGCAGCTTAGCATTTTACAGAACCTTACTGTACAAACGCGTAGGTATATGAACACGAATATAGTGCATATGAACGCGCACTTTCACAGAACACATAAAACTCTCCAACAGCCAGGATTCGAACCCTGGACCTTTTGCGTGGTTGACGGTAACCCTAGGGGCTAGGCTATGACCGCCCCTAATAGGGAATCCTGGCTGTTGGAGGGTATTACCTAAGCCAAAGACAAGCGCTAATGGCAACACTATTGAAACACCCAAAAGAGATATTTGTGCCAGGAGGAACTCTCTCTCTCTCTCTCTCTCTCTCTCTCTCCCGATCAGTCATCGATCAATCTCTATCTGTTCGCTAACAGTGAGCTACAGCGCCATGACTTCGCGTCAGAGTCGAGAAAGTTACGCCCAAGCGGTCGAGAGAACCCAGCCTAACAGGTAGGCATCTCTCCTCCATCTCGCGTGATGGATTTGATTACTGTTTGCACGCTGTGTATCAAATGAACGGCCACCTCCCGTGTTTATTTCCGTGTGATGTAAGAGGAGTTTAAAAATCAATTGACCTGAACTAGAAACGCCAGTGTTTGCGACTGAATGGTATATATGCTTCCCCTTCACTCTCCATCCTGTCATTCACCATCATGTTTACTATGGCGGACGACACAAGCAAGCTCACTCTCACTGCGTCATCTCGACATTCTCATCTTCACTATATTCCCATCCTCACTACACTCTTAAGCGTCAAGTCAAGGACGATCTTCACCATACCCGCATCTCAATGCCCTATTCACTATACCCTTATCTTCACCACAACCTCATCCTTACACTTGTTCACTACACCTTCATCGTCACTAACCTCTCGATACCACTGGTCTCCGACCTGACCCGTAATATGGGAACATATTTTTTTTACATCTTATCCATATATAGTTGCCTTAACTTTATATGTACACCTGTAACTAATACTAACAATGAATAATTATCCTGTTCTCTTAACCTGATATCGTTTCCTCTCTTGGGCTCGTACTTGTTCCCAAAATGGCATCGTGCATTCATTCTAAAAGATTTTTTGATATATACAGGAGGGTTTGGCTTCAGAAACTGGTAGTAAGAGGAAGAGGTGCATTTGTAGCTAAAGGCTGATCCCCAACTGGAGGGGGAGATAAAGCAAATACTGGTGAATGGTCTCGAGTGGGGATCTCAGCTGTTCGATGTGTGTTTTCATGGTTCCGAATTTCACTGGTAACATAAGTGGCAGGGACGGAGCGATCTTCTTCCCTCTAAGAGTTAGTAAAACACATTACACCAGTGGATGATATGCTCTCAGACGATGGCACTTAAATGTCATGTCAGTATCAAGGAATTTCTTGAGCTTACAGCTCAAAAATTCACTGTGAATAGATGTGCTAACTACTGACATCCTACCTGATAACAAGATTTTGGAAATGGTCAACAAATCATAATGGCAGTCGCAGTGATGATGGAAGATAAGCCACAGATGTCACAGACGAAGCCCACCACCACTCAAGCCAAGATCACTCTCGACTACTACAGGAAAAGGGAGGAAGACTCACACACTGCCTAAACGTCCGCTTCCTCCAAGTCTACACTAACTTCTGGAGCTGCAAGGACCCTGTCGAACTGTCCCTTGAGCTGATAACATCCGCTGCCGTTTGGATCAACTCTTGATAATGTGCAGGTGTCTCTCGATGAGCTGCCTGCCTGTGTCACCTCCGCCCTATCAGCGGAGGCAAACTACAGATGCACCCCCACCACGCCACCTCGATAACCTACACTCTGAACTTAATGGAATGACGTTTTATAGGTTAAAGTGTAGTACTGTCCTGTGTCATACAATACTTTGAATACACGAGACAAATAACTCTCCCTCATGTCTAAAAAGTTGCCATAGCAATGTAAGTGGGTAGTACCAAAGAGCTATATGTTATATGTCAACTGTAGGTAAACTATTTCACATACGTGTATGTGTTTAAACTGAGTGAAGACTCAGATAGATGCGTTTTTATGAGTATCCAATCATAAATGAGAATTAGATACATGAGAAATTACGCACGTTTAAATGTATAATATTTTCTTTAACTATAATGTCCAAGCACCATTTTGTAGGACTCCTAGAGCTTCGAGCTGCTCTACAATCAGAAGCAGGGAAGTGATAGACTCCTTTTACAGTGAGGAGTTCCTCTACGAGGCTGTACTCCTATTCGTCAAGTGACGACGATATATTAACGAAGAGGGAGACTTTTCACTCTTGATGTCACCACATGCAGGGGAAGTCGGATATATATATATATATATATATATATATATATATATATTTATATAAATCTGAT
>JAYMFT010206067.1:0-11590 GCA_038088735.1 Panulirus argus | reverse complement strand
ATATATATATATATATATATATATATATATATATATATATATATATATATATATATATGCAAAGTAGCACTTTTAACATCACCCTGACTACTCACTACTCAAACACTGCATGACAATGGTGCATGTTAAAATGCTATTCTTTGCATGAGAAACACTCTTAGGGAAACAGTCATTCTAACTGATAAAATCACACTATATCCAAATCTAAATGAACATTCCGCGTCCCCATATTTTCTTTTGTAATTGTCCCAAACATTTTTTCATTACTCCTACCGTATATAAATCCTTCCTTAGGAACACCTTAACCCGTTACAAGTGCCTCTACTCCTAGACAGAAGGCCTGCTGCTCTCTGAAGAACATCACCTTCCACTGAATGATACTAATACCCTCCTTTCCCAGCCTAAAGACAAAAGAAAAATAAACGCAAAGGAATATGCTACCTTCTGATAATATCTTCTAACTCTTGATTGTGTATATACTTAGAAACAAAGAATATTCTACCCACTGAGGAATAGACCTGTTCCCTTAACAAAGTCTACTACCCACTAATGAACATATCCTATTAACTCATCCTGCTAATAGAGGAATAGTACACTTAATGTATGAAGAACGCCCCTCCTCCTAAGATCTTACTCCCAGAAAGCAAACTCATATACACAAGGAAAAACTGCTGAGGAATATTACTCTTAAGGAAGACCAGTAAGGCATCAAAATATTTGTGTTTAACATTGAATAGGCAAAGGGTATTTACAAAAGAGTACTTCTGTCCCCCCAAGAACAATTCTGCCTCCATGAAGAACAGCTCCTATTCCTATATGATCCCACGTCCCCATCACATATAAAATTCTTTCTTCCTTGGAGATCTAGCTATCCCTGCCTCCTGCTGAACTCCTATTATCTGAAGCACAGCACCAGAAGCATATATAAAAGAGAAGACCCTTTAAGATCAAAGAAACCCTTTCCCATGAGAACAATACATGTCTCAAAGTAAACATTTCTACCGTCTGAGACCATGCCTGCAAGTTGAAAAATACCCGTCACAGGAAACTATCTTATGATCCCTGAAGACTGCCCTGGCTACAGAAAACCATCACTGAATTCCCAATAACCTTGTCTGTCAGAAAAGGGCTACGGCACTAGAAAAATACTTTCCGAGAGGTTTGCTTGGTACCAGGGCAGTAAAGTGTGGGTGTGGGGAACATACCTGGTAGGCCTGGGTCTTGCCGCTGAGGGGTTCACCCACCACCATGACACCGTGACGCACCAGGATCATGTTGTACAGCTGCAGCATCTTCTCCCGGAACCAAGGCACATCCTGCAACACTTTGCTTCTGTAAATCACCCCAGCGTAACTCCCTAAGCCATTCTTGTGCTTTTAATCTCCCACAGTGTGTCTGGCTGTCTCCCAGGTGTTCCTACCTCTTCCCAGGTATGGGAAACCCATATCAACATAAAGAAAATCAGATGCAGATAGTGAAAAAGTAAGTCTACCTGTTTCCTTAACCAGCGGACCATTTTCCTCCAGCAGAGTACCTGCCTTCCATTTTAATGCACCTGCCTCTGCCTCCATCAAATCACCTGTCTGTTCCACCCATACAACCTACTCCAGCAATGACCCGGCCGTATTTAGCAGGGTAACCATCTACTCCACTTACGTGCCTACATCCACCATTCTAACTGCCTACTACAACAATCGAGCCTGAAATCATCTAACAGTACACATTTCTCGTTTGCTAGCATACTCAACACCACCATAGCACTTGCCTCCTCCACCACTGTATCTGCCGCCTTCGCTAAGGTACCTTCCTTCAAAATGAAGGTATTTACCTTATTCATCTGGGTATGAACTAACTTCATTAATATATTTTTCCTCTGTGTATCTGCCCCCTAAGCAACTGTAACTGTCTGTTCCTTTACTGAACCTGCTCCTTCCTCCGATGTATCTTACTCATCGAGCAACTTACTACGTTCCTCGATCAATGTTCCTTCCTCCTCTACCGATGTGCCTCCCTCCTCTAAAAGCTTACCTGCCTTCTCTACGTCTGTACCTACTGTACCTCCTGTACCAGAGTACCCATTTCCTCTACTAGAGTAACTATCTCCTGTGCCGGCGTGCATACCTCCTGTAGTGGTATACCTACCTCCTATACAAATGTGCGTTCCTCTTCTACTATCGTACCTGCCTCTCCATTTTTCTGTCAGTGAAATTTTCACCTCCTTCAATCTACTTCCTTGACATTTCCCCTAATGCACGTGTCCCCTTCCATAAGCACGAAAACCATTAGTGTCTTCATAAACACCAACTTAAGTGTATATCATTTATGAATAGCATGAATAATTTCGTTTACTGAGACGAGTTATAATCTTTAGGAAATGATGTTTTCATTCAGTTAGACAGAAGCTGCATATCATCGGCAAATCTTTGGTTAAAACACCGAGATTGTGACAAAATATCAACTTAGGATAACAAACCTGAAGATTATTATCCGTCATAGTTTTCTGGAGCGCTGCCTGCAGGGCGGTGTCTGGTGTGATGCTGCTGTTCTTCTCTGATGGGAACAGGTCCTGCACGATGCCCTCGAACAGCGGCACGTCCTGCAACCAGCCGACATACCTGAGTATTAATCTTCTTGCTTGTTTGTGTCTGGTGGCAAGGGACGGCGTGACCTCAACCACCTTTACTTACAACACTTTGCCAGGACTTGAGTCAGACGCAATATCTGGATAATCATAACTTTAACCTGATTTCTAGTTTATCTCTCTATCCTGGAATGGAATGACAAACTAGAATAAATCGTCTTCAAACACCATGGCAATAACCTAACTCCATCTACGTGATGGACTTTTTTTGTGGTGGACTGGATGTTCTTACTTTTTTCCATTTTCTTATATCTTAAAAAATAAATACAGTATAGATTGATGCTATCACCATTATTCAAGGAAAGACACAGTCCACCAGAAATTAAAAGACTTATATTTAACAATATACTAATGATAACATACGTGGGTGAAACGTAGACATCAAACACCACTGAAATAAATACTGGTTGGGACTAAAATGAAGCCAGTGAGAATGATCCTGACCAATACAAATTGGATAAGACACATATGCAAAAAAAAATAGGAAGAAAGTATATTTGATTTCGCTATTGACAAGAGTTGAGCAATCAAATTTTAAATGGTTGGATCACTTGCACAAAATAGATAAAGAAAAAATACCTAAAATAGTATTTCAGTGGGTATCGACTCGAGGATGACCAGCTAGCAGACCTAGAAAGACGTATAGGGATAAGGCATCCAGGAAATCTTAACGAAATACAGAACTGGAAGGTTGGATGGACTGCAAAAGGATGAAGTTTTCCAAGATAGAATGGAATGGCGGCATCGATGCTTCTCACTAACAAGCTGAAAGCCTACCTTGGGCGGGAGTAAGTTAGACATCCAAACAACGGTGATACTAAACAGTCTTCACAGATTGTCGTGAAAGAAAAGAAAAATAATACTTTATTCCCTAAGTTACCAAGTGATAGTGAAAAACTGGAAATAAGTTCTTAAAGTTGACCTCAACCGCGAGTTAATTTCTGTGGATAAAATGTGATGTCATACTTAGAAATACATCTTTCCTTTTCTATTCGAATGGGTAGAGCTTTACACCTGTCTCCCAACACCAGGCATTCATAGCTTGAGACTGTTCTTCTGACTCAGAATTTTAAGTATTCGAATATAAAATGTTTGTTCTATCACGCATTTCCAAAGTAACTTAGGAAACCTCGTGAACATCATACTGAATGCCAAACCTCAGGGGTTCTACCTGATTATCCTACTTGTATCTCTCACCTGAGTGCCCTACCTGCGTGGTCCCATCCCCCTGTTTCGCATTATTTGTAGCTATAGACCAGGAATCTCCTAAACGACTTTAGGTAAAGACACTTCTGAAGGAGCCCTTCATTATGAACCTAAATGAGCATTGCACCTAAGAGCCTCTCATCTGTCTCTTGGCAGCCCACAGAACGGCCATATTTGAGCCACATTGTCCAAGACTCACTTAAACCTCCCATGTGATGGAACTACCCGGGCATGTGGCCCGAGAGAACTACCTGAGAACCAACAAAAAAAAAATGCATATGAATTAACAGCTTGACGGAGCCATCTTAGGGAGTTACTACCAGGCCACTTTATTTTGATTACTTTCCGATTGACCTACTAGACCAACACACCCAAGGAACTACCGAAGGAACTAACCTGCGCCAAAAACTTGGGAAGGTTGACGTCTTTAATGGCTCTGAGGACGACTTGTGGCTCGGAAACGTCGGGCATGAGGAGTCTGAGGTTATTGGCGGCCAGCAGTACCGCCCTGACGGCTCGCATCCCGTAGTCGTAATGGTGCTGTGATGACAGCTGTTCCGAGCACAGCCGGTAAGTGTCGATGATCTTCCGCGCCAGGCTGGTCACAGAAGGAAGCGGTTATGAGTGGTAAATCTTCGTGACCTATCATGACGTTTATTGCTGGCAAGAATATAAAAGTAATACATCTGAGAGTATTTTTACAGTTTACACCCCACAGAAGTTACGAAATTTTGTTTTATGCAATCGATGGGTCTAATTTTTAGAAGTTCCCGGCTAGGAACTTTCATCCCCTAGGTTAGGTTAGGTTCAATAGATTAGGAAGTACACCATCGCTCACGAAAAGATCTCTGTGGGGAGGAAACTAAGATTTTCCTTTTTTTATGTTAGCTGAGACGGCAAAGGCCATCCCATTAACGCTTTATACATATATATCCTAGCCTGAGCCAGGTACCCATTTTATTCACCAATCCCTAAGGGTGGATGAACAGCTGGGTTGACTGTGGACCGACTGCCGCAAATAGGATTTGAACCTATGCGCTCGACCCTGGGCGGCCCGTGAATACGTCACGGCCAGGAACGCTAACCGCTGCTATAATTCTTTTGGCTCTGCAGTGTCTTGCGTTTTAGAATTTATTACTGAATTTTCTCTATCTGACCAACTAAATCAATATAAAAGTTATCTACATCACTATCCTCGACCATTATAAATGATATGAAATGGATTTTATCCTTCAAACCTTGATTTTAGCTCTATCAAACTGAGTTTTAATCTTGAATTTTTTTACATAAAGTAAGTGTACTCTCTCACTCCAGCTCTCTTTTGCCCTCTTCTTCAGCCTCTGCACTTTCCTCTTGGCCTCCTGCCGTTTCTCTTGTGAATCTCCCAGTCATTTGCACTCCTTCCTTGTAAGTATCGTCCAAACGCCTCTCTTTACTCTTTCACTGGAGGCTTTGCTTCTTCATCCCACCACTCACTACCCTTCCTAATCTGCCCACTTCTCACCTTTCTCATGCCACATGCATCTCTTTCACATGCCATCGCTGCTTCCTTAAATATATCCCATTCCTCAGCCACTCCCCTCACTTCATTTGTTCTCACCTTGCCATTCTACACTCAATCTCTCCTGATATTTCTTCACACAAGTTTCCTTTGGAAGCTCACTTACTTTCACCACTCTCTTCTCCCCGACATTCTCTCATCTTTTTTGAAAACCTCAACAAATCTTCACCTTCGCCTCCACAAGATAGCGAGCAGACATCTCACCAGCTGCCCCTCTCAGCACATTTACATCCAATAGTCTCTCGTTTACACGCCTATCACTTAATGCGCAAACTAATAATGCCCGTTGACCATCTCTCCTCCTCACTTACGTACACTTGTGAATATCTCTCTTTTTAAACCAGGTATTCCCAATCATCAGTCTTTTTTCAGCTCTTCACCATTTCCATTCACAACACTGAATACCCCATGTGCACCAATTATACCCTCAACTGCCACATTTCTCACCTTTGCATTCAAATTACCCATTACTAATACCTGGTCTTGTGCACCAAAACTGCTGACACACTCACTCAGCTGCTCCCATAACACTTGTCTCTCAAGATCTTTCTTCTCATGACCAGGTGCTTAAGCACCAATAATTAATTACCATCTCTCGCCATCCACTTTCAGTTTTACCCATATCAATCTAGAATTTAATTCCTTACACTCTGCCACACACTCAAACAACGCCTGCTTCAATAGTAGTGTAATTCCTCCCTTAGCTCTTGTCCTCTCACCAATCCCTGACTACGCTCCCAAGATGTTTCCAAACCATTCTCCCCCTTTACCCTTGAGCTTTGTTTCACTCGGAGCTAGAACATCCAGGTTTCTTTCTTGAAACATACTACCTATCTCTCCTTTCTTCTCATCTTGGTTACATCTACACACATTATATATATATATGTATATGAATTGAATAAGTCTAAATTTAAAGAACAGCCAAGGTTACAAATATTACAAAAGTAAATACAGAGCACAAAGTAGCCTTGTTGACACAACAAACACTACCTGACAATTGACCACACATACAACCTTCACACCATGGTCACAGGAGAACATCTTCCCATCCATCATAGCGAATGGCGTGTCATTACTTAGGTCCTTTTCTTTCTGTTAATTTCTAGATTATTCTATAAATTACTGTTGTTTCTTGCTGTAATTGGTGGTCCAACATAGGGAGAAAGGGTACCCCTAGCATTAGCTTAATTAATCAAGGGATCCATATCCCTGACATAAACTGCCTCAAGTAATTGAAGTTTCCTTCTATTCTATGATTTTGCTAAAATTCATACATCATTCATCATTTGTTCATCAGCTAAAGAGTGTTGGTGTTGTTCCTGAAGGTGTCTTTTGGGCCCTCCTTCTTGCAAGTGGGATGTTCACTCTTACTGAGGGTGTCTATTATCTGACCAATATGGCTTTTATTAGAATGAGGTGCACCATTTCCTGTATTACACCTAGGTGTATTACCACAGATTGTGTGCTCCATTCTAATAATTGTTACATTGGTAACACAACAAAGACACCATAATTAAGAGTGACATCTACTTGCAAGGATGGCCCATACGACTTCTTTGGAAACAACAAGAATCTTTTACTGGGGAACAAATGATAAATCATACAGTTTATATCAGGGATATGGACCCCTTAATCAATCATCAAGCTAATGCTAAGGATACCCTTTCTCTGTAGGATGGACCACCAATTTATAGCAGGAAACAACAGTATCTTGCAAAATAATTTAGGAATCACACCAGGACAAAGAGGACCTGACATCAGTAATGACATACACACACACACACCCCACTATGACCTAACAGATGTGAAGGTGTAGACTGCACTTCCCCAATGACTGTGGTGTGGTCAGTGGTCAGATAATGTTTCTTGCTTCCATATGGCACTATACTCTGTCCTTCATTATGTAATATTTGTAGTCTTAGCTGCACTTTTACTTCATCACATAATGGATGAAAAACTGCTTTTTGGACTGTATTTTGTGTTAGTTTTTTGACATTGACATTAAAGATGGAACACATACGATAGGTTGTATTCCATTATTCCCAAGACGAAAGAAGTATAATGAGAAAGCTGAAAAAATTATACAACAAAATAATAAAAACATATGTCGTCTTATTCAATAAACAATATTTGAAAAATACTCTGCTCCCTAAGTATATGATTTCTTTTTTCACACTTGATCACAATTTCCCGTATTAGCAAGGTAGCGCCAGGAGCATATGAAGAATGGCTGCATCTGCTCATGATCATTCTCTAGCTGTCATGTGTAATGCACTGAAACAATAGCTCCCTATCCACAACCAGGTCCCATAGACCTTTCTACATATCACTTCAGACACTTCACATACCCTGGTTCAGGGTAAATATATATATATATATATATATCTTGATTAGTTTCAGTGCATTACATATGACATCCTGGTGCTACCTCATTATTGCAGGAAATAGTGATTAAGTATGAAAAAAAGGAGAAAGAAAGAGAGAATTCTACCTCTGTATGCCCTGTGTCATACAAGGCAACTAAGAGAGGTCAGAGTGGGAAAAAAAGAAAATTGTATTTCAGTATCTAAAAGATGGAGTAGAAGAAGGCACCAAGCAGGGAGCTCTCATTCTTGAAAGCTCACACTGGGGTGTCTGAATGTGCAAGGATGTGACCAGGTAACCAAGAAGAGAGGAACAGAGAGATAGGCAGAATGTTAGAGGTAAGGGTTCTAGATATTCTGGCTCTGAATAAAACAAAGTTTAAGGGAAAAGGGGAAGAATGGTTTGGGAATGTTTTAGGAGTACAGTCAAGAGTAAAGTTGATGTGAGGTCAACAGTTAAAAGAATAAATTACTGCTAAAGCAGTTGTAAGAAAGTGTGAAAGACTAAAGAAGTGAGCCCTAGACTGATGCAGGTAAAAGTGAAAATGGATGGTAAGAGATGGGGTGATTATTAAAGCTTATGCACCTGGCCATGAGAAGAAAGATTGTGAGAGATAAGTGTTTCAGTAGCAACTGAGTGAGTGTGTCAGCAATTCTGATAATAGAGAATGGATATTAGTGATGGGTGATTCACATGTGAAGCTGAGTAATGTGGCAGTTGAGAGTAAAAATAGAGAGCATGAGGTATTCAGGAAGGTGAATAGAAAGTGAAGAGCTCATTGAACTGTGTGCTGAAAAAGGAATGATGATCGGGAATACCTGGTTTAAAAAGAGGGACATACACAAGTGTACATGTGTGAGCAGGAAAGATGGTCAGTAGGCATTAATGAATTACATACTAATTGACAGGAGTGCAAAGGAGACTGCTATGAATATGCTGAGATTTGAAGCTGGTGGAATAACTGATCATTAACTAGTGAAGGTGAGGGTGAATATTTGAAAAAGTTTTTGGAAAGGAGGAAATGGTAGGGGTAAGAAGAGAGAGGTGAAAGTAAGTGAGCTTGGAAAAGAGACTTGTGTGAAGGAATACCAAGAGAGACTGAGAGTAGAATGACAGAAGGGAAGAGTAAATGATGCTAAGGAAGTGGGTGGGAAATGGGAGGTATTTAGGGAAGCTGTGTTGGCATGTACAAGAGAAGTGTGTGGTATGCATAAGGTGGAAAGGTGGTCATCCCACTGCTCACAGTCATGAGCGTTGGAATGATGAAGGAAAGTTGTTAATGAAAGAGAAAAGAGAGGTATATGGATGATAATTACAAAGAAGAATGCAAATGATAGGGGAATGTACTTGAGAAAGAGGCTGAAGGTCAAGAGGAAGGTGCAGGGGTTGAAAAAAAGGGCAATTGAGGGTTGGGGTGAGAGAATATCAATAAATTTCAAGCAGAATATCAAGATGTTTCAGAAGGAGTTCATTGTGGAAGAAAAACAAGACAGCAAGTGGGAACATTGGTAAAGGGGGCAAATAGGTAGGTGATAACAGGTAGTGATGAGGTGAGGAGAATAAGGAGTGAGTATTTCAAATGACTGTTGAATGTATTTGATGACAGGAAGGCAGATAAAGGGTGTTTGGGCTGGAAGGTATGTTAGAGAGTCATGTAAGGAGGTTTGGTGAAGATAGAAGTGGCAGCAAAAGCTTTGCATAAGATAAAATGTGGGAAAGCAGCTGAAGTGGATAGTACTGCAGTTGAATTTCTTAAGAAAGGGGATGACTGTTTTCTTAACTGATTAGTAAGGATTTTCAATGTATGACTGGATCATGGTGAGACACCTGAGGATTGGCAGAATGCATGTTTCGTACTACTGTATAAAGACAAGAGGGACAAAGGTGTATGTTCAAACTAAAGATGTATAAGTCTGTTGAATGTATGAGAGAGAGGTGACAGAGAGGATGAAAGCATGTATAGAACATTAGACTGGGAAGGAGGTATATGGTCTGAGAAGTGGCAAAGGTGTGTGAATCAGGTGTTTGCTTTAAAGATGTTTGAGAAAGAGGAACTATAAGGTTTCAGAAGTGACAGAGGATGAGTGGATCAGGTGTTTGCTTTAAAAAAATGTGTGAGAATTATTTAGAAATACAGAAGGATTTGTATGTGTCATTTATGGATCTGGAGAAGGCACATGACAGGGTTGACAGAGATACTAGTGGAATATCTTACGAATATATGGTGTGGGAGGAAAGCTACTAGAAACAATGAGAAGCTTTTATCTAGGGTGTAAGGCATATGTACAAGTAGGAAGAGAGGAGAGTGGGTGGTTCCAGGTCTGCGGCAGGAGTGTGTGATATCACCATGGCTGTTTAATTGTTTGTAGAGAGGTTGGAAAGGGAGGTAAATATAAAACTCTTGGAGAGAAGGGTAAATATGCAGTATGTAGGGGGTGAGGGGCCTGAGAAATGTCAGTTGTTGCTTGTTGATAACACAGCACAATAGGCAGATCTGAGTGAAAAACTACAAAAGTTGGTGACTGAGTTTGGGAGAATGTGTGTAAGGAGCAAGATGAGAGTAAATATGAATTAAAGAAAGGTTATCAAGTTTAGCAGTGCAGAGGGATAGGTTAGCTGGGGCTTGAGTTTGAATGGGAGAAATTTGAAGAAGTGAAGTGTTTTACACACTTGCGAGTGGACATGGCAGCAAATGAAACTGTAGAAGAGGTAATAGGGTGGGTGAGGGGGTGTGAAAGTTCTGGGAGAATCAAGGAATGTGTGGAAAGAGGTTGTTTTCGGTAAGGGCAAAAATGGGTATGTTTGAAGGTACTGGAGTATCACACCAATCTATAACAATGGAGACCTGGAAGAGACACCGAATTACAAATCAGTCTTCTTGATAAACGTGGTCTGCACTGTTCTGGAACAATAACTTTCTAGAGGAGAAATTGCCTAAGTGAAAGATATCACAATTTTAGGAAAAAGGGTGGTATGTGTAACGAACCTCTTAGATTTTGACAATAGAGTGAGCTCTGTCTGAGACAAAAGAAAAGTGCTAAGTGGATTGCTTGTATCTAGACTGCCAGAAAGAATATGACACTGTACCACAAAGGAGGCTAGTTAAGAAGTCTGATCACTAAGCAGGTATAAGGATAGAATATTTTTGCAGAAGGGAACAAAAGGCACATGTCAGAGGAACCTTTTCTAAATGAGTGGTGGTCACCAATGGAGTGCCACAAGGTTCTGTTCTGGGACTATCACTCTACTTGATCTTAGTAAATGATCTGCCAGAAGATATGGGCTCCACCTAAACATGTCTGCAGATGATGCAATGGTCATGAGGGAAGTGAAAAGCTAGGAAATTGCATTAACTTACAAGGCAACCTTAAGAGATTCCAAAATTTAGTCTGATACTTGGTTGATGAAATTCAATACAAGCAAACATACAGTAATAAGGAGGGGTCATAGAGTAAGAAATGCCTCAGTATGATTATCATCTAGAATCTTGTAGAAAATAAGATAAAAGAATCTGTGCGCGAGAGAGACTTGGGAGTTGACATTGTAGCTAACCTGTCACACAAGTCCCAGCATAGGAGAATGGTTAAAGAGACCAAATGTCTGCTATCTCAGTTCCTTTTTTTGAAAAGCAGAAACTGGAGGGGAGGATTTCCAGCCCCAACGCTCCCTCCCCTTTTAGTCGCCTTTTACGAAACGCAGGGAATACGTGGGAAGTATTCTTTCTCCCCTGTCTCCAGAGATAATATATATATATATATATATATATATATATATATATATATATATATATATATCCCCTGGGGATAGGGGTGTAAGAA
>JAYMFT010206056.1:0-11590 GCA_038088735.1 Panulirus argus | reverse complement strand
ATATATATACTTGGTCGCCGTTTCCCACGTCAGCGAGACAGTGCCAGGAACAAACAAAGAAAGGCCACATTCCTTCACATCCATTCTTTAGCTGTAATGTGTAATGCACCGAAATCAGTGCTCCCTATCCATCTAGGCCCCACAGACCTTTCCATGGTTTACCCCAGACGTTTCACATGCACTGGTTCTGTCCACTGACAGCACGTCGACCCCGGTATACCACATCGTTCCAATTCACTCTATCCCGTGCATGTCTTTCACCCTCCTGCATGTTGAGGCTCCGATCGCTCAAAATCTCTTTCCCTCCATCTTTCCATTTCCCATTTGGTCTCCCTGTACTCCTTGTTCCCTCCACCTCTGATACATATATCCCTTTTGCTTACATGTATGTTCTAAAGTAATCACGATGATCATCAGCCGGGGACTGGACTCATCAGCCACCCTCATTACGTAATGGCTCCGGACATTGCTGATGACCGCTCGGATCATTAGTTGCCCTCAATCCGTGTGTTCCCCGCGCTCCATCACCCGCCCAGCTCTCCAACCTCACCCGCCACCACCCGTCTTACCTTGGTTACCCACCCGTCCTGACCCCCGTATCGACCCACTGTGGCCCCGCATCAACTTGTCGTGACCTTACATCCCATCCGTTAGCGGTCCATCATCCCTTTCCCATCCTCGATCCGCCCTGACCCCATCGCCGCCCCCTCCCCTTGCCCACCCATCGCCGCCGCCCCCAGTGCTCTGGGAACCAGTGTATTTCTCTCACAATCGAGTCATTCAAACTCTTCCTAGCCAGAGGTTTACCTTCCCCGCACCAAACTCCTGCATCAGCCGCTCACTGCCAAGAACCAACACATAGTGGTCCAACAACTTGTTCTTCACGGAAGGACGTGCAGCGCTTAGAGAAAACTTTGTATCTTTTAAAGTTAAAGAAAATAAAAAATATGATACCTCACTTGTTTACAAGCAAGCAAATCCATAATATATAAACTTCAGAATGATCAACTCCCGAAAACCCTCTTGCTGTTAGCTGTGTGCGTCAACACACATATCGACCGCTGCCCCTCGACCATAGAACAAAAATGACACAAAAGTCACCAGAAGGTACAGCTGAACCCCTTAGAAACCAATCCAGCTGGCCGAGGGCAGGCAGTGCAGCCATAGTGATTCAGCAACCGAAGTGATACTACTCATTCTCGAGGCAAGAATAATAATTATTCTCTCCACTGATTAATTAACAAAAACAATAATAATAAAAATAATGAGGCGACACCAACATAGCAGCCACACGGCATCACATCCTCAGTCCACTTGGAAATCCACCCCTACTGTTAATAATAATAATAATAATAATAATAATAATAATAATAATAATAATAATAACAATAATAATCCCATGTATGAAAATATGGGTTACAATATCGAGCACATAAAATCTCTCCTCGGATGCTGGCTTGGGGTCAAATCGACAGCCCAATCTAGAGGGGGTAGCCCTAACGTGTTTAAATTAACGGTCGCTGACGGTAGCCAATCTCGTCTGACCTTGATGAAAACTTACATTGTCTTACAGCCAACGTTACTCACAACAAATAATATACAAATCAATAAATCGATCGTGAAACAGATACAAGCCTTAACAACAAACATTCAACCGTCCATATAGAGAGATGACTAGAGAATTGAGTATACAGTATTGTCTCCCTGCATCCCAAGCAAGGGGTGGCATATGCAGAGGAGAAGCCTCCTCCAGCACTCCGGTTCCACAACTCTGAATGCTGAGGACCCACCAGCAACACTTCAAACGCCTCTTCAAGTGCTGTGGGTGTTGAATTGGCTGCTGGGGAGAGGGGGAAGAAGTCGCCCTGCGCTGGGCAACATGAAACGATGTAATCAAGGTAGCTTCTGGTAGTGCCCGTTAGGGGGAAATAAATAAAAAGGGATCAAATGAAGAATTATTGGCGGAAAAACGAAAAACAAAGAAAATGGTCACTATAGGAATGTAATAGTGGTGACGTGTTAAACCAAGGGTGCGGAAGAGGGGGAAGGAGGGGGGTAACTGGGGTAAGGGGGTCTGGAGCGGGAAGGGGGTGGTAGTGCGTTGCTGGAAGTGGCGCGTGCGGGCGTGCGCACGTGTCAACAGACCGTGCACAAGCTGGAGTAGCAACAGTACCACCACCACCACCAGCGACGCTCACAACCGCCACTGTTTGGACGGTACCGACCTGCCACGGTTACCACCTACTCTATTAATCCATCCTTTCTCAGGGTGTCCCCGTACAGACAAGACACACCTCTCTCCATCAGTCGATACCAACCATTACCCACCACCTCCTCTCAGTATTCCTAAGATGATGGGATGTTAACCTGAGCCAGGGATTATCAGGAACTAATGCATAAATTTGAGTGAGTCGGCGCGTTGGGCAGTCCCGGGTTATTGGGTAGGCCCTCACTCGCCATCGACCCGCGGCCGCCCCACCGCCTCCGCTCTACACTGAGTCCCACTCCTGCCTTCCCCGACGCCACCGTCCTCCCCATCCTCAGTGCCACTATCCCGGCTGCCAGGACACTACCCTCGCATTCCCATTGGCCTGCATACCTAGACACTCCCCTCACACTGACACTCCCCGGCCACTCCCTTCACACTGTCACTGGCCGGGCCACCAGGACACTCCCCTCACTCTGCCACTCCTGGCCACCTGGACTCTCCCCTCACACTCCCACAGTCCTAGCCACCTCAGGACAACCCTCACACTACCACAGTCCTGGCCACCAAGACACTCCCCTTTCACTACCATAGTCCTAGCCATCTTAGGACACCTCTCACACTACCACAGTCCTGGCAACCCCAGGACATCCCTTACACGGCCACAGTCCTGGCCACCAGGAGACTCTCCCCACATACTACCACAGTCCCAACCACAGACACAATAACAGGACAGGACACAGAACAAAGCTGCTGCTAGCAAGACAACTACTACAACGTACACCGTCAGGAGTCCGCCATTTCGCTGGCGCTCCCGGTTTCTGGATCTGCCTTTTGCTAGCGACGGATCGCTCATCTGAGCCCGGACCGTCCCAGGTCTGTCTTCACTCCACCTTACTGGCTATGCTGCCCTTATGTTCCCATGTCCACGCCAACCCAGCTATTAAAAAATCTCTCAAGTTCCTTCCCCTCTTACTTAACCCCCCCCCTAAGTGTGATAGTGCAAACCCCTCTGTGTGTGTCATGGCTTGGCCTTTGACCCGAACCTTTTATGACTATAAGAGTCGCTCAGACTTAATTTGCGCAGCACTGGATGTAAAGGCCCTCACGTGTGTGTACACTGGTAACTTTCCTGGCTGCTAAATGAAGCTGGACACAACCCCATACTTCACAGTCCACGTCGAACACATGACATGAGCTGCCAGCCTGAAGGCGGAGTACTGGTGAACTCCGAGGCTGACCCATTCCAAATAGGTATTCGGGTTCAGTCGAAGTCGAAAATCCAGTTTACGTAGGTAGCGTGGGTGCAGCTGTCCCCCCCTGTCTCTCCACGCAGCCGCGTGTCGCCTCTGAATTCTGGCCCTCAACACAGGAAGTGATATTTCTCCCCAGAGAAGAGCACACACTCACACACTCCCCAGATCGTCAGTAAAAATCTTCAACCGTTCAACATGACAGTGCGTTCCCGGGGTAAGATAGCCCGGCCTTACGAGACGGGTCAAGTCAAAGGCTAAGGACACGGGATCTAAGATTAGGCTCCTATCTTTCTTGGGCTCTTGGACAGCACCGTAGTGCTCAAGGGTCGCACTGTTATGCTCGAGGGAACGTACCGCCGTGGTCAAGGAAAGTACCCTCGTGCTCGAGGAACCACCAGCAATTGCGGCACGTCAGTGACACTTACTTTGGTGTATGTTTCGAGTGCACGATAAAATGGCTTCATAGCCGCATACCACTCATGAAACGCACATCGTTAACAACACGCATTTCCAACACACTTTTATGACGTCAGCGTTTGTCATGTCCTTAGCATTGTCGTACTGAGGAACGGGCGTGAGGAAGACAGTGCTTATGACGTGTGTGTGTGGGGGGAAGGGACCCATACCAGAGGCCATTATAGTTGTTGAAGACTGCAGGAGTCATATCTGTGGATGACGAAGTGTATGTGTGTGTGCTGTGGGTGAGGCCCCGGATGACTCACCCTTATGAGAAGGGGAGAGAGGGAAGGAGGAGGAGGGGGGAACCGACCCTCTGTGTAATAGGGGGAATGTAGCAAGCCCATAACTTGGAAGGGGGGGCCCGAAAGGGGACACGAAGATAACTGAAGCTCCTGATGGGTTCCCCCATCCGCCCACCCGCCCACCATGGAAACTACCCCACAGCACCCAACGCGTCCAACCTCCGCCCGACACGTCGACGAAAATAAACACACGATGACTTCTGGATAATGTACATGATGACTGTTACGAAAACTATCGTTAGCGGCACTTCAGCGACGTTCATCGCCCGCAGTCGAGGTGTACGGCTGACCCAGAGACAACGGCCGCACGTGAAGAGCCTTTGTAACGCGAGGACGACTCGGTCGACGCTGGAGCCTCGTCGGTAAGGGACTCAGGTTGAGGGGAACACACACAACAGGCGTGGGGGGAAGGGGGAGTGCTAAGAGGCTCATGTGGCATAAAATGACCCGCGAGAAGAGGGACGCCATCAGGACGATACTGATATACAAGGGGTGAATTCACACAGGGGTAGCTGGGGACTGACGGGGACGAGTTATGTGTTTACTCCAGTGATGGGAGGACGGGGCCACAGGAGCACCATATATCCCACACGGGGTGCACCCCAAGGAAGCCACAACACCCATCGTTACGACCAGTGAGACGTACTCAGCTCACCCTTCATCCTGCACGCAGGCAAACCATACAGTATACATGAAGTTTTCATGTTCCTCTAATAAAAAAACACTGATATCCTGAAATATTATAGCACTCTACGAGGCAAATAAACTGTTTCATTTGTCTAAATAAGAGGCTAAGTCCATGTGGGACCGCGGGGGAGTAAGAAGCAACAGTTTGTGGTGTGTTCCGCTGTCTGGAGTGTGTGTGTGTGTGTGTGTGCAGGATAATCAAATTCCAACATGAGCAGCGGGTCGAACATTCACCGTCCACTCCTCACATGGATGACGACATCAGTACCAAGTGCATAATGACGTCAACACAGACTCCTACGCTATTCAGCAGAAAATCTTGTTAATACTTATATAAATGAATATGGTCGACATGTCAGTATACGCGTGGACATACACGAGTCCCGGCCTCGCCATGATCAGCACTCCACTGCTCCTGAATCAGCCGTCGTCAGCAAGACGCGCGTCGCTCAGCCAATCCTTCCTGGTGAGGACACGCATCATGAGCCCTAATTGGGTGAAGCCCAGGCCCTACTGCCTCCCATCGACATCCACAGCACAAGGCAGGTCCTAGGGCTCCCGTTTCCCCATTGAATAGTTAACTGTATTCAGTCGCTTAGTTACATGAGACGCTGCAGTTGAACTTTACCTTACTCACTGGGACATACCAGATCGATGTTAAAACATTACGTCTCTGTACTGAGTGATGGTGGAGACGATGTGCCTCCCCCCAAGGCCTACTACAGCGACGTATTTGTGATGGTTCCAGACCTACGAGAGGACTGGGAGAGGTGAGTCACCAGGTGAGGGGGGGGGCGCCATTTAAGGCAGCCCCATGAGTCACCAGCCTGAGGTAGGCGGCGCGGCTGGGACCTATGGGGCAATATCCCGGCCCGAGAACCAGGCAAGCCTCCCCTCTCCCTCACCCCAGCCACACAAGAGCTCTGCTGACCACAGGCGTTTCGTCCACATGCTCTTGCTACAGACCATCCCCCCACCTCCCCAGTGCTTCCCCCGCCCCCCACACACACACAAACACACCACCATCCACCTTCCTCCACTGGCGCCACCAACCAACCAGCAGGCGAGTTACTCTCGCCACAATCGGGTCGTGAAACAAGTGACCCGTCATCAGCGTCCAGTCATGTTGTCTCAGACACTCCCCCCCCCGCACCCCCACCCCTCACCCTGGCACAAACACACCCCCAACTTTCTCCCACGGTTGACAGGTTCAGTCCCCGGTGGGCACAGAGGCGTGCCCTTGAAGCTGTCTGTGGATGAGGGGACCTCACTGGCATGGTACACAGATAGGGTCAAGGAAGGGGCCGAACGACCTGACCCGTGTTCACCTGGTGTTAACCACGTGTGGTGTCCACAAACCACACACCAGGTGTTAACCAGGAGTCCACAGTCTAAACCTGGTGTCGGCCACCACCTCCCCAGGTCAGTTTAATATATACCGAGGATCAGCAATAAACTTGCCAGTCATGTGACAGCGTTGAAGATTACTATTGTGAGCCGAGCGTGTCACCCGCTCCTCCTGTGGGCCAGACGCAGAACATCCTCGTCAGGCCATCTCAGAGGAGAACAATAACCCCCTTGACTTCAAAGGAGATATTGATCAACAGAACAAGCGCACGAGTGTACTTGGTCAACCTCGCTCTACAAGGCATGTCGGCTTGTGTACTGCGAACACCAAAAGGCTGGTTGATCAAAGAGGCAGGAGTACAGGCGGTCTGAAGCCAAAATAAGCTGAGGCGGTTGAGAGGAATCTATGTAACTCGAGATATAACAGAAAGCATACTGTTTACTTTTGACTCTAAAGGGAGATGCTATGTTAGAAAGGACTGACTCTACAGAAAGGAACTATGTTACTTTTGACTCTAAAGGGAGATGCTATGTAAGAAAGGACTGACTCTACAGAAAGGAACTATGTTAGAAGAGACTGACTAGACAGGAGCAATAATAGAAAGAACTGACTCTAGAGGAAGATGCTATGTTCCAAAAGACTGACTCTAGAGACAAGAGCTGTTACAAAAACTGAGAAATACGCTGCGTTAGAAAGGAATGACCTCAAGGAGAGATGTTATGTTAGAGGGGAAACGGCATCAGTCATGGTGGTGGCAGGGGTGAATTTTGTGGTGGATCTCCCCGTACCAGACGCCAGGTAACTGGCCTGGTACCACATGCCCATCCCCTCCCACAGCCTCGACTTCCCAGGTAGTGTCCCCCTCCCTCAGCATCGGCTGCCCAGCTGGTGCACCCCTCCCACAGCCTCGGCTACCCAGGTGGTGCGCCCAGCCACACACAAGACAAGTTCCTCTAGACTGGTTCTGGAAGCAACATGTCATTATCTGCCGCTTAAATACTGACTCATCAGCGTTTATCCCATGGATAATTAACCCTCCCCCCCCTGTGCACGACAGACAGTACGGTCCTCCAACACGACGGCACGGACGGCCCTTCAGTGCGACGGTACGGACGGTCCTTGGCCATCATACATTAGGGTCGTACCGTCGCGTTTTTAAAGGCTTGTACCGTGTTAGTCAAGGTACACAGTTCGCATGCGGTAGACAGGGGCGTAAGCGCTGCTGCTCCTGCTGTATTCTGCTTGTAACCAATCATGCCCTACTGCGTCAGACCCGACCAGCCTGTGTGTGTCTAGAGATGGAATTCAGTTTACTCACACCTTCTGGTTTACCGTGCGTTGAAAGACGATCAAGTCTACCATCTCAGGTACACACAGGTGTATTAATACATGACGAGTGACTCCACACTGTATGTGATATACAGATCGTGTTTGTGGCCATCAATCAGGTATTGTCTCTTCTCGCATTCAGTAATCTATCCTTTCCAAGTTCCAGGGCACCGACCTCCACCTTAACAATAAGGTTGAACAGGGAAGCTGTGCTCCTACGTCCTTGATAAACTACGCTATTAGAGTTTGCAACACTTATTTATTGAACGGGTGGATGAATAGACAGAGCAAGATAAATAAATGGATAGAGAAAAAGATAACCCCTTGTGGCTTGCCCATAACAGAGCTGCACTGTCTAATGATTTCTCTCTTTTACGTTGGCGGCTCCAGTCATGAACAAAAGTCCACATCAAAACCGGGCCTCAATTGAATTATAAACGTTAAGGAAAGACATAAAAGATGAGACAAGAAAAAGTGTGTGATTACAATTTGTAATCACACGGGGGATTTGAGTTCTACACTCGTGTTGTCCAGTCTCCTAACCCTGTCTATATGTACCATGTCTTTACTCCTATGAGTATACGCACACACACACACCAGTGTAAGCCAGGTACCCATTCATCGACCAGCCTCGAACACTAGGGTTGGGTGAAGGCCGACTGCCATGCCCAGGATTCGAACACAAGTGGGCTGGCCCGCGTTGACTCATGGTCAGTAACGCTAACCACTACACAAAGGAGACCCGTGTACGTGTGTGTGAAAAGTATATTTCAAAAAGGTATCTATGACCATTATTCCATATTACAACATCCTAACTTTAATTCGAGGTTGTATCAATTGCCAGAAATCGTTCAGTAGTTGTTCATCGGCCATGAGGGTTTAATATGAAAATATCTAGTGTCTAGATGTGTACACAGACATAGTATTCCAGTCGTGGAGCGGGTGTAGGGGTACACATCTGGGTGTGCCTGGGGTCCTGTGGGGGACGGGGTAGGAGGACGGGTGCCCCGCCCTGGGCCTACCCCGCCAACACTCGCTCAGTACACGTCAACCACCACCTCTCTCGCTCTCTCTCTCTCTCTCACACACATCACCCTCGCCCACGTCGAGCCAAAAGCCATGAAGAAACGGCTCGCTGCCTCACCACCGAGGCTGCCACCGTCTGCTGCCGATCGCCTTGGGAACACAGGAGGCACTGCGGGCAAAACGGATTGACAGAGTGACTGTGATAACACACTGCAGCAGATAAGCTGTACCTGAAGCAGTGTCACGATGATAGGCACGCAGGCCGCGGACAGCAACAGCTCTGTCCGTGGAGCTGCGGCCGTCCCTGCGGTACTCGCATATTTCCACCCCCCCCAAGGAATCTCTTCCATAAACAAGTGACTCCAAGACATTGTACACGGGTGGCTCATGCTTCCCGGGAACTGTACTTGAAAGACTTTTTGCTGAACTCGCGAGCTAACGCGTTACACTACTTCTTCCCTTCTGCTGCTCTGGCTACAGGGAGACGAGCGTACACACCGGTCATAAACATCATGCTGAAATTATAATATACACTCACCTTGTGTCAGGGGGGGTGGGAGCTGGTCCCTTTCCCGCATAGCTCTGTTCCTTGTCTCCCCGGTTAAGCTTAGTAGGCCTAGGGTATCCAGTACACAGCCTCCCTGATCTTATACATTACAAATGTTTGTCCCGTGAATTATTGAATGCCCTCGCTGGGTAGTCCACTAGGCTTACTTCAGATGCTGGGCAGAGCGTCGCACATCTTACCCCCCCCCCACACGCTGACATCTCTCTCCACGACTTTCCCTATGTAAACTGTGGTTTATCCCTTTCATCTGCGTTTCGTAAATACAGCCTCAAGTCTCTTCATTCATTCCCAGCAGCTGTGAATTCTAAAAGTCAACGCAGCCTGTAAATCACCTTTGTACATTTCATAACAGCCTCATAATCTCTCAGCCATGAAGGGTGGTGAAAACACACAGCAGTATACCCGCACGTCGTCATCGATGTCACTTATCTCAAGTGGGTTCGCACGATCCAGCCTACCATCATCTTGGAAAAGGTGGAATACGACGTGAACCACTTTAAATGAAAAAGGCTTTTCCTGGGCAACTTTCCTTTTCCCTGGTAATTCGTCCTCACTGACGCCGCAGCAGCAGGCGCTACCCCCCACCACGAACCATCCGACGCCAGACGGGGACGGAATGCACAGGTGCTGGAGGGTCGGCAGCGCAGTAATGAGGGTCGGCCGTGTGGTGAGCCGGGGCCCGCCGCCATGAGCGGGATCCGGCTCCTTCATGTGTTACGGACGAGTCAGGCGGAGGAACAATCACCTCGTGACTGTGATCTCCCATAATGGCGCGTTTGACGTGATGGCCAACGACGAAAAACCGGAACGAATATACAAAGAAAAGCATCAAAACGAATTACGCAAGGCTCTTTGACTGTTCTTCTACTGGCTCTTGTGCCGGAGGGAGCGAGCGGTCGGTGGGGGATTGCCCCCTTTCTGCTTTACTATCCTGTCCCTATCTGTAGTTAGATTAGGAACTGAGGACACTACTACTATCCTTCAGGTGATAATGATGCTCACGCGAAAAGGTTGTCGACTAACACTGGGTGAACAACATTTAATACAGACGACAAAAACACATTTGCCTCAGAGCGATATTCAATTAGGTCACTGCATAAAGCTTTTATAACGTAAACATTAATCCCATATCAACATATTTTCAACTGAAGCTTCAGCCGTCCTGCTGACGGGCCAGACTTTCCTGTTCACGGGCATGACAGCAGCACAGCGACAGCGGCAGCAGCTTGAGGCGAGGTTGTAACAAGGTGAGGCAGGGCAGCACAACATGAGGTCGCCGGCACCGTCTCGAAACACTGCGTGCTATACTGAGCAGGAGGAGTATACCGTCATAAAATGGTATGCTGTGTAATCTACTCAGGAGAATACTACCAAAACATGGGATATATACTGACAAGTGGAAAGTGACAGCACGTGACCCGTACTTCAACCGTCGCTATCCGCAGAGTCATGGTGCCATGATCCAGAGAGTCATGGTGCCATTTTCTTTACATAAAAACGTTTCAGCTTTTTTACACATATTTACCGATGCGTCAGAGGTATCTCACCCCTCCCTCCCCCGTCCATATCCCCCCCCACACACACGGCAGTCGCGCGACCCGTGGCATATCATAAATAACGAATGATTCCCTCCTGCCGCAGGTTCCTCCCAGGGATTAAAATATACCCGGTCATGGTTCGTCCCCCGCCGCTGGGTCAACACTGGCCCTGGTGGTGATCACCGGTGGGGGAGAGAGAGAGAGAGATTTTGCCCTGGCGGGGATCACGGGAGGGCGTGCAACACTACCCCCTGGGGATCGCGGGTTGTGTGCTAAACTGGCGCTTGCAAGGCACGGGTTCGAAAGAGCTTCTTCGAAGCCATGGATCCGAGTAGCTTCGGATGAGTCGAGCACTGCCTGGTTGCCAAGACAGTCCTGGCAGGCATGCGGCAGCTGGGGTTGCCCTGGAGCAGTGTGAGGAAAAGGTACCCCATTCTCGAAAGGTTCACAGCAAACCACCTGCTATCTCAGGCGGGAGAAGGGACGTGCTACCCTGGCCCAAGTGAGGATGTAGCCAGGTATCCCTGGCAAGGAGGTATGGAACACAGTCACCAACACCCCAGGTAGTGTGCACCGTTAAATAACTGTACAATAGCCTGAGGGGAGACGTGGCAGATATACCCACCTACAAAATGGAGAAAAGCCGTGTTGTTTACTTCGTTCAAAATGTCTCTTCTGAACAGTTGTTCCGTATATACAAGGGATTGATTCGTACTTGTATGGAGTACTGCTCTCCCATCTGGGGTGGCTCTAGCTCTGTTTCCTTACTTGACAGAGTTGAGTCGAAAGCTGTCCGACTTATAAATTGTCCCAGGCTAACTTCCAAACTTGACCCCCTTGCCCTACGCCGCAATGTTGGTTCACTTTCCCT
>JAYMFT010206045.1:0-11590 GCA_038088735.1 Panulirus argus | reverse complement strand
TATATGTTTCAGAGGTGGAGGGAACAAGAAGTGGGAGACCAAATTGGAGGTGGAAAGATGGAGTGAAAGGGATTTTGGGTGGTTGGGGCCTGAATGTGCAGGAGGGTGTAAGGCATACACAGAATAGAGTGAAATGGAACAATGTGGTATACTGGGGTCGACGTGCTGTCAGTGGACTGAACCAAGGCATGTGAAGCATCTGGGGTAAACCATAGAAAGGTCTGTGGTGCCTGAATGTGGATAGGGAGCCATGGTTTCGGTGCATTACACGTGACAGATAGAGACTGAGTGTGAGCGAATGTGGCCTTTTCGTCTGCTTTCTAGTGCTACCTTGCTGACGCAGGGGGTGGCAATGCTATTTCCTGTGGGGCGGGGTGGCATCAGGAATGGATGGGGGTGAGGAAGTATGAATATGTACATGTGTATATGTGTATATGCATGTGTATGTATATGTAAGTATATATGTATATGTTGGTATTTATAGATATGTGCTGTGCATATATGTGCATGTATGTATATATGTGTGTATGTGGGGGGATGGGTCTTTCTTCGGCTGTTTCCTGGCACTACCTCACTGACACAGGAAACAGCGATCAAGTATAATAAAATATAAATAAATAAAAATATATATATATATGTACAGAGAGAGAGAGAGATGGAACAATGTGGGATACTGGGGTTAACGTGCTGTTGTTGGACAGAACCAAGGCATGTGAAACGACTGGGGTGAACCATGAAAGGTCGGTGGGGCCTGGATGTGGATAGGGATCTGTGGTGTTGGTGCATTACACATGACAGCTAGAGACTGAGTTTGAGCGGATGTGGCCTTTTTTGTCTGTTTCTTGGTGCTATCTTATTGATGCAGGGAGTGGTGATGCTGTTTGTACATATTCATACTGGCTCGCCTTCATTCATTCCTGGCACAGCTCCCACCCACCCACAGTACTAGTGTCACTGTCCCCTAACACATCCTCGGACAAAAGATACTTGACACTTCCCTCCACAACAGTGAGAAAAAGGGGCTGGTCAGTTTCATAGCAGGCCACCATAACATTCACTCACAATGGCTTCACTACAAAAACATTCAAACTCTACTGTGGAGTTCCCCAAGGTGCAGTTTTTTCTCCAGCATTCTTCAGTGTCTTCTTACATGACCTTCCATTACCTTTAGTGAACCACAACATGATGATCCTTTCATATGCAGATGACTTCAGTCACATTACAACACCCTGATCATAACAAAAGGGCATTTCAGAATAAGTACTATGAAGAAGCCTTAACATAAGTGCATGTAAAAATTTAATTACAGGGTTATCTTTTGATTTCTTAATATTTCTGTTGTAATTCTATGTCCTTAGTTTGATCTCAGTGAACTAGTGTATGTGTTGTATAATGGTATCTAGTAATGCAAATTCATGACAAGGCTGGTTGAGATGAAAAATGGACTCATTAATTTTGGGAGATAAGATGGGCCTCAGTTCTTCAGCTAAGATTATTAGAGTTAAATCTTGAGGTCATCTCTTACTCAGAAGTAAGGGAAGACTCAAAGCCTCTTTAAGAATGATTCTGATAATTGTTGATCTGCTGGTACTAAATAGTCTCTTATCCTGAAGAGTAGAGCTGGAGATTAATCTCCATTGTGTTATTTGGATGGGTGCCTGACAACTTTTAGCTTTTCCAATAGGTATATTTCAGGGGCTGGTAGTTGATGTTTAAATCACTTTAAGTTGTGACTATTTATTATTTCTCTCTTTCAGGAATTGGATTTGAAAACCAACCCAAAACCTTTTGTCTTCATCCTCCATACCTTTCTCTCAGCAAAAGTCCACCAGCAGTCTCTCTCATCCTGACGTAAGCTAGACCAACCAGCAGCAACAAAAGCATTGGGTCCATTACACTCCAAAAAAGTTGCTAATCCAGAACATTTAACAAAAGTAAAACCATCAAGTCAGATAACTCCAGGCAAAGTTGGGAAACTCAGCCTTCATACACAAGGAAGACCGTCCACCCAGGTAGATGCAAATTTAATTAGTCAACCTGAGCACCGTATACAGTTAAAACAGTCAAGGGGTCAGGCAGAATTAAATAAAGCTGGAGCAACAAGTAAGCAGAACTGGAGTGCAGTTTAAGAGTATCACATAGTCATTATAGATGCTATACAGGAATGATATCTAATTAGGATATGTTAATAGGAGACTTAGAAATGTTGAAGAAGGATATGAGAAAGGGTATGGTCCTGTTTGGTTCCTTTTCATCTTTTCCACATTCTTTATTCTCTTAAAGTAAAATGTAAGATAAAGTAATAGAATTGATGCAAGAATGGGACTAAAGGAGCAGAATCAATTTTGCTCAAATTTGATATATATGTGCTGAATATTAAATTTGATATTTAGAGCATTCATCATGAAGCTACTTGGTAAATGTAAAGATTAACATTTGTTATCAGTGAGTGATTGGACAAATGTTGGTGTAATAAAGAGTGATGGCATTAGTAAGAGATCGACTTAGAGGATGCCCAGGGACTAAGAATATTTAGATTAAACATACCATACCATTCTTCTCTCTTTCTGTTCTGTCTTCTCAGTGTCGACAGCTCAACTCAGGAACCAGAAGCTGGGGAAGTTATTGACCCCTGTATTTTTTATGAATGCTTTTCTTGCTCTTTGGACTTTAGCTTTGCTGTTACTATAGCAAATAATAGTTGAGATTAAGATTTGAGGAGAAAACATACAATGAAATGGTTCTTGGGGTAGGTATCTGAAATTGTGTGTTGTTATTTGGGTAAGAAGGCCCAGAGAATTGAATGTGTTTAACTGGTTTTGGTAATTTTGGAGTCAAGTTCTCAACAAAATTATTTATAAGATTATTGTAAAATGCCAAGAGCAATGCCACAGTTTACTTTAATAGCTTTATAGCTTCTTGACAAAATGAGTGATGCATAGTGTATGCTGTTGTATGAATCAGGCCTGTCATGTTATGGTCAGTGACATTTCATAAGCTGACTGAACTACTCTTGCCACATTTTGCTAGTCAGTGACCACAAACAGCATGTTGAAACATGATGTAGTCAATGAAAGAAAGAAAAAGTTCTGTTTTGTTGGATGTTGTGCAGGACTTTGCAGTGCAAAAGAATGTTATAACCTACTAGAGGGTTAACATATGGAGCTGATAATCATGTAGCTATCATTCTCAAATTGCTTGAGTACGTTATATAAGTATTTGGGAACAACAGATACCTTATTATAGTAAGCTTTACAGCAGCTGTTTTTATTTCTTTTTATGTTTGTGGAACAAAAAAAATCATATTACACACATAGTGAATATCTTTGAAGGAGCCTTGTACTAAGTATGAAAAGTTTTTCAAATCATAAGAAAACACTGCCTTAGAAATAGCAAGGAAATATGAATGCCAAATAATTATTGTCATCATAGAATTTAAAGTAATTGTAGGTGGATGCTTTTCAGTATTTGTGATAAGAAAGTCATGATACCAGGTTATACCAGTCATTGTGGTTTCATGTACAATCAAAAGAATGTGATGCTAAGGAAGTATACCATAGCTTATTACCTATACTTAATGTTGAATTTATATACATTTTGAATTGTATCTTTCATTAATAAGTTGAGAAAAAACATATACTACTTTATATATTATAAAAGCTGTTTTACTGATATTATGGCCTGTTTTTGTATCCACTGGTCTCCAAGCTCAGTTTTGTCTGGCAATAATACTGTTTGTGTTATCTCAGAATGTTTGCTTTGACTGTGTAGAATCTGAATCTTGTCATGCTTTCCAATGTTGGAGGGGAGTATGTCTTGTGCAGATTATTACTATGGTTTTGGGTGAAAGGATTTGAGAGAAATCTATTTCTGCTTCAGAATTTAGAGTGGAGAAATTTATATACTTTTGTAAAAACTTTTATTGACATTGAATGCTTATTATGAGTGGTTGTTATAGAGTTTTTTCAATAATGGGCCGCTTGATCAGAGAGCCATATATGCACAGGCTTCATGAATGTTTTATTGATAATAATGGTGAAGTTTAAGCCATTTTTTTATTAAAAGATATGGATTTCTAGCAGTATTACAAAAGCAGTGAAATTAAATGTGAACAGCTCAAAATTATTCAGTTAACTACATTCATCTTCAGTTATGATTACTGAATGATCCAAACCTAGTTGAATGACATTTAGGGGCAGTTTGTTTCACAATGTTAATTGCAGGCAGGTAGTTAGGCTGTACTGGCTTACTAATTCATGTGATCTATTTAATTAGGTAAAATCTCAGGCTGGCTGCACTATGGAGTCAGGCGGGCTGCATGTTGGACACCTGTGTTATAGAGCATAAATCTCATACCCTGAAACAGTGAATGTTTAGAAAAGAGATTTAGCACTTGGAATGGTAAATACCTTGGCTCTTTAAGTATGCCATGTTTGTCTCATATTTGTTTAGTGTGAATGGATTGTTTAAGATGCTTTTGATGAGAGACAAATTAAGAGTGCTAATTGACACTTTGTAAAGATATAAAACAGAATAATAGTAGGCCCATCGGCCTTTGTTGTCCGTGGAAATGTTACCACATGAAGTTTTGCCGATCTTCATTGAGGTGGTTCTTTTTGTTGGTGAACTTCATACTCCAGCATGACTTTGTGGTTTGCCATGCTCCTACAAAGTATATTCTATCCTACCAAGATTATTTCCTATTTCTTTGTCTTAATTTTCCTTTACTTCTGCCATTCCTGTATTTTCATGTTTCCCTTTTTCTGCTTTCTTTTTTATATACATGTATACATACTGTGGTTAAATTTTATTTTTTCTCATGTTAATATATCCAAGTGGCCAGTTACAGCTGATTCACTACAACTGCAGTTTTGAATTTTAAAAAATAGGGATAAATTATTTTAGGCATTGTATTCATCAACTTGCCATAGAACAGCATTGGCTCTAACACTTGATTCTAAATTTATCTTCATAGTAATAGCCAGTGGATACAATATTTAGCATGTACAGGTTGAGTATCCCGTATCTGAAATGCCTGGGACCAGAAGTGTTTTGGATTTTGGATTTTTTTGGATTTTGGAATATTTGCACATACATAATGAGATATCCTGGGGATGGGACCCAAGTCTAAACACAAAATCCATTTATGTTTCTTTTACATAGCCTGAAGATAATTTATAAAAAATTTGTGCTTGAAACAAAGTTTATGTAACACTGAACCATCAGAAAGCTAAGGTGTCACTACCTCAGCTGCCCCTGTGGACAATCTGTGGATGTTTGGCATCACCTTCATTCCTGACTCTGAATTTATATGCTACTGATAAACCATCATTTTGTTACTCTTATTAACACATAAGTGCTTAACAATAAAAAGATATGAAATACATTAATACAATGAAAAAATAATGCATTTAGGGTAACTAAGCAGCACAGTAGCATCAACAGAATACCTGTATTAGCTATTAGACAATAACAAACAACTGCAGGTTTTCATTATCCACCTATGATGTGTTTTGATTAAAAGGTTACAGTACACTGTATATTATTTTTTAGGTTTTATTTGAGATATGAAAACAAATAAGCATTTAATTTATGATAATTACAGGTAGCTGTAAATGTAATGAGAACTAACTGTGAGAAAAATTTCAACGCAGTAATGTTGTTAGTCTTGTTACGCTCAAACATAGAATTTTTGGTGGAGATGAAATTCAGATTTCACATGAAAATAATGTTTTGCACTTACCAAAAAAAAAACTTATCTACTTACAAAAGAAGATGAATGCAGCAACAGATACTAGAACTAAATATGGCTTGAGAAACTTGAGGGGGAGGGTACATCTCAGTTCACATCATTGTGAGAAGGAACTTCAGAAGAAGTTGAGGGGTCTGGAAGTGAGTCCTCAAAGGATGAGGAGGCACTCTGCTAGCTGGCATTTTTTTAAGTGTTTCCTCCAGAGTCATCTGCCTCATTAACAGTGGTTTTTGTCTTAGAAGTCTCTCTTTGAATTTATAAACTGACATGATTTCTTGTTATGTTATGAATGCATGCTGCTCTAGTCTTTCAATAAGTCTCTCATACATTTTCACCATGTTGTCTATAGCAATAGGCACTTTTTCTACAGTGTTAACAAAGCCATCTTCATTGTCTCCCTTATCATGATCACTTTGATTCAGAACCATTTCAGCTATTTCACTATTGGTTAGTGAATGAACAACTGGAGCCTCATTATCTGCAGGCCTTCATAACATTTTCAACAATATCTTTGTACCACAGAGCAGAGAATAAGCAAAAAACACAGTGAGTAATGCACGTAGGTTTGTAACAAACTGGCGCCAACAGAGCATTAGAGCCCAGCATGGGCAAGTGAGGTCAGGTGTGGAATTTGGAGCATTTCGGATTTTCGGATTATGGATGCTCAACCTGTTGTGTATTTAGGGAAGGAATTTTATTATTTTATTTCTTTGACTTAATTGTCAATGAATAACCATAATAAGTTTTTTCTAATCATTGCTATTTGGTGTACCTAACAGTTAGAGAGTGGATGTGTGCAGATGAGGCCATTGTTTATTTGTTTCTGATGGTACCATAGTAAGCAGAAGAAGCAGTTAGGTATAAAAAAAAAGGCATATGGCTTGTAACTGAGATGGTCTGTAATTTTGGTGCTTGGGATAGTAGATTCTGCTAGCTCTGTCTGTACGTAGATATTGGACAAGGCATATGTGATTGGAAAATTGTCGAACTTTGAGACATGAAATGAAAATGAAGTGCATTATTGACAGTTTTTTAGAAAAAAAAATCTGATTTGATATCATCTAGTCTTCCTTTATTGTATTTGCAAGCTATGACAGTAGTTGGTCAACCCATGAGAGCAAGTTATTGTAATAAATTCAGTGGAAAAATATCTGTGTGGTAGACTCTTGCTCAAAGGTGTATGAAAGATTACTGTAAGATCTTTAGTAGCTCTTGATCAGTCAAAAATCAGTCATGACTTTTACCACATCTCATTTACAATGAATGGAGTGAACAAATTGCTTGTCTATTAGAGTAAGGTACACAAAGATGTAAGATGTTTTTGTAGCTATTGATCATTGAAGACTTTAGTCATGTCTTTTTATAAATCTCAAGTAAGTAAACTCCATCATTCATGATGTACAATTTTACTGTTGACATGTAGAGAAAATTAAATCATGTGAATCCAAAGATTCTGGAGCTGCTCTGCTTCTTAGTGGATGAATTGAGTGTAGATTAATCTGGAAAAAATTCCATACCATTAGAAAATCTCGTGTATATAGGAGTTACATTCTTTACTGTTGTTCATACCATATTTAAAGATATTTTGTTTTTATTGAGCATTACTCTTCTTACATTTGGCATCACCTGACCTTTTTTAAATGTATAATGTTCAGATATAAAAATTTTTCCTTTCTCTAAAAACAAATTTTTTCACGAATCATTCTGTTCTAACAATCAGAATGTTTGCTTTTTTAATTTTGGAGCCATATTGAGTGATTACATAGGCATAATTGCTTAAGTTGATATACTTAGATTAAAATTGTAGTTTGATTAATTCATAATGATACTGATTTCATATGCATGGTAATGTAATGACAAGGATCCATATGTAAAAAACCTCTTGAAAAAGAAAGAATTATAGTTAGAGACAATATATGGTAGTCTCTTTAGTTTTAGGTACTGTTTCAGTAAAGCTGTCCTAAATAATTTTTGTTTAACAAATTATGTTTGCATGCTTTATTTTTACAATATATATATTATTTATGAGTTGATAATTTTGGGCCATTCTTAATGATAAACTCTCCAAAACCTGGATAAGTTTGAATAACTGCCAGTGTCTTGCTAACAAGAGAAAAAAATACTATTTGGGTTTAAAGAAATTTTGTATAAGTGGATGCATAGTAGCTATGCAGTTTCTGTGTCATAAAATTGTAACTGATTGGTTAATGCTCATTTGACTGACTATTAGTGCTCCCATCAGCCCTTCCAATGTTTCATACCAATTCCACCAGGTGTTTCATTGTGTGAATAGGAAGTAACTGGTAGGCAGCCACCAACCAGGGAGGTATATTACGAGTATAACCCGCCTGGGTATTAGGAGAGTTAGCGATGGCTGCATAGTGAGCCAGCATTTCAGTGGTTGTCAAGTTGCACTCCTTTGACCCATGTAGCTGTCTTTTCTTTCTGCCTCACCCACATGTAGACTGCTGATATTCTGTCCACAAACATACAATCTCTCCTTGTCGCAAATAACTTTGACAACACTTAACTTACACAACTCATTCTTCACAACTCTAGATCTTCTTGCAGTGAATGCTTTGCACTAGCCTTGCCTTATGGCAAAATGGCATGAGCAATAGATGGAAGCAGTTGGTAGGAACGTTAGACAGGAGCTTTTGGTAGAAACAGTAGGTATTAGTGGTGGATAGGAGCATTAGACGGGAGCATTAGGTGGAAGTAGTGGGTTGTAACACTAGGCAGGAATATGAGGTAGACACATTAGGTAGAAGTCGTCGATAGGAACATTTGGAAGGAACCTCTGAAAACACTGTGCTAGAGTTGCCCCCTGCTAGTGGCCTGTTGAGGGTGTCACTAAAGGCTAAGTTATGGAGACTCTTTTGCTGTGGCTACCCCTTTGAGGAAGTTCTCAAAGGGAACTGGTGTCAGAGATATAGATAGATAGGATATTTCTTGAAACTTCTCTATGAAATTGTTTGAAATTTAAGGAACATTTTATGCATTGCATGACATTAGGATAGTGTAGGAGTGCAGTTTATTGATACTGTTGTTCTTCATTAAAGTTTTTATCAGTGCAATGTAATATTTTTCATTTTTTTTGTGAGAGTTAACTTAGCCTTTCCTCGTCATAAGGTGTCATGTACCACAACTCTACCTAATCACATATCAAGGAAGGCACCTTGGAAAACTCTGCACATCGCCATAAATGAAAAGTTTGAAATTTTTGATAAACTAGATAAGAAAGTTGTAGTGAAAGGTATCTTCAACCAGGAAAACACTGGCATGACATTCAGGCTGCCAGATATGCCGTAGGGCTTTCGACATCAACCTTACCACTGAGTCTGGCATAGCTGTGAAGGATAACATTCTAAAGAAGATAACCATCAGATAGCCCAAGTTTATAGCCACTGATAAGGCGATGCATAACTGAAATGTCCTACAAAGAACTAATGGGGTGTCAATCAGATGCATGTAACTGATTCTGGCAGCCACCTATTTTACTGAGATGCTGAAGGTGGATGAGATGATTTTTAGGAGAGAATTAGATAAAGTACTCATTGATTTAGATACCTTTTGACTGGAAATATGATCATAAATCAGCCATGAAATTTACAGAAAGCACAAGCAAAATTTGATGCTTGTTTTCCTCCCAAATTCCTGAATATGGTACTTCCCAAACCATCACCCTTGCTCACCATTTTCTCCAAGTTTTGGAGGTAACACAGTATTAAGTAATTGGTGCAGAAGATAAGATAACATCAACATGGAGTTGCAGATTGTAATGTTTGCCTCAGTGTAAAAAGAGCACCGTATGATTCAATTTATGCATGCTTTTTAAAATGCTGATAGAGATTGGGTTCAAAGAGAGAATATTTCTGATATTTAATTGTCTTCCAAAGTGCATTTGTTATTGATTGCGCAGATTTAATGCAACATCAAAGTTGCTTGAAGTTGCTGCTGTAATGTCAGAAGGTTTTGAGAAGCTGAGTTTCTTTTTCAAAAAACAAAAAAGATTACTTTCATGTTATTTCAGCTATTGTCACATGCAAAACATGTGTTTGCTACTATTGTTTGACCTTATTAAGGTGGCACTAGTCACTATCCCTTGTCATTTTCAAAGCCAGAATTATACATGTTAGATAAAGAAAAGTGCAATTTAATCTTAAAGGAATTAAATGCATTTTTCCTGTAGTCCCAGTCCTTAGGAGACATAGATTTCTGCTACTCTTTTAAGTTGGTGGAAATGCATGCTTGCATGCATGTGGGTGCACACCCACTTGCACAGTTTAAGAAGTTGTATGTTAGTGGAGAATGTTTAAGAGATGGGGCAACATGAGTGTAAAGCTCCCTCCCTGTTCAGTACAAATAGTCAATTACATGCATTGAATGATGACATTGTAAATGTGGAGGGCATACAGAAATTTGAAAAGTTGTATCATAAAGAAAATGCAAGAAATGGGGCCCCTTAAGGATAAAACTCCCTTTTTATACTGCACAAATAGTTAATTATGATTAGTTACATACACACTTAGTGGAAGGAGACAAAGGATACATGTCAGGGGAGTCTTTTTGGAATGGGTTGAGGTCACATGTGACATGCTGCTGAGGTCTATTCTACAACCATTGCTGTTCTTGGTTGAATGACTTACTAGAAGGATTAGACTTCAACCTGCATGTGTTTGTGGATAATACCCAAGTCATGAGAGAGGTAAGAAACAAGGATTGCTTGACAAGGGGACTTAGACAAACCGTAAACTTGGTCTGATATATATTTAACAGAATTCAATCTAAGTGCATGTAAAGTAATGAGGATGGGACACAGTGAAAGCAGGCCTTAGTGTAAATACTTTCTTGCAGAAATACCTTGTGAGAGGGATTTGTGTCATCATCCCAACATGTCACCAAAGTCCCACATTAGGGTAATAGTAAAGGAAACAAACTTTATTGGAAAATATTAAGATAGCAAGGATGGGCAAGAAAATATTCAGGAAGATGCTCATCTACATAAGGTCAGAATTGAATATGTCTCTTATGTTTGGTTACTGCACGTAAAAAAAAGCACAAAGAACTAAAACAGAAGGTCCAGAGGAGGGCAATAAAGATGGTACTGGGACTAAGAGAGTCAGTTTATGGGGAAAGGTCAGAGGCTTTAAATTTTGTTACCATAGAAGAAAAAACGAGTGAATGAGGACCCCTTTTTTTTCACTTCATGGCACTACCTAACTAATGTAGGAAACTGCAAACAAGTATGAAAAAAGAAGAGCAAGGGGTGACCTGATCATAACTTTTAAGTTTTTATAACACTGATTATGTAGGCAGTGAATAGTTCTTCAACAGATGTAGGGAAAGAAAATTCAGAGGACATAGAATTAGATTAAGAGGGAAACATTAAAAGATATGAAAAAGTACTTTTATAGTCTAAGAGTGGTAAATGAATAGAATACAGCTACTGAAGACATGATTAATGCAGACAGCATACATTAATTTAAGATGCTGTATAATAGTAGGAAATGTTGAGGAGATGGGTACCCACAAGTGTAAAACTACCTCCCTATACATTACAAAAAGGAAATTACGAGACATAGAGACAACCAGTTGTGGCTACATTTGATGTGGAGTCTTCAGCCAGGAGGTACTTAGGCAGGCTAAGAAACTTAGAAACAAGAGGTAATTCAGTGAAGTATTCATCAAGCTTAATAGACCGAGGGAAGAGAGGAAAAAATTAGAAGTCAGTCATAAGGCAGAAAATGGAATATACCACTGGGGTACACAAAATCTAGTTAAGTTTAATGCCTCCAAGACCCAATTTCTTCCTATCTCTCTATCGAAAACTCCTCA
>JAYMFT010206034.1:0-11591 GCA_038088735.1 Panulirus argus | reverse complement strand
ATATATATATATATATATATATATATATATATATATATATATAATAATAGAAGTTTATTGAATTCAGGCATCGATTCTGCTGAAAATATACAGCTTATTAGGGATGAGTGGTATGAGGTAACTGAGATACATAATAACTCTTTAAGTTATATGTAAATACTCCACATGAAGGAAAATCCTATACGCAAGAAATAGGAATCTTTCGAATGGAGTTGTTTCTTTTTAGGGTTACCACCACTGGCGGTGTACTCTGGGTGATTTTAGAGTGCAAATTAAGCGATAATCACTGTACATGGTGGTCTTAATGAAGGTGCTAGTCTAAATGTCATAGAAAAGATTATTATTATACAAAGGGGCCTTGTCATTATCCTGGGTTTTCACTGACTCATCCCCCCCCCCCCCCGTTACATGTGTGTGCGTCTGTGTGAGATTAGTATTTGTATATGTTCAACAATAAACTAAAGAACATCTATATTCATGAAAAAAAATCTTCCTTAATCAATTTTCTCCTTACGTTGCAGAAATTTTTGGAGTTTCCAATACCAAAACTTTTCAATTACCTACGAATAAACTAAGGAACATAGAGGAATGATAATCATTTGATTCCATGGTGTCAAATCCAGAAAGGTAATAATCATCCCTTAAATTACTGACCTGAGCATGACGAAAGTCGTGATAGTAGCAATAACATTCCCGGGCCAATATCACGATATTTGAATGACATTATTTGTGGCCTTGGTTTCTATCTTACGACTGCCAAGGTAGCAAACCAATGGACTCTGGTACCCACTTTCCTTCACCATTTCTCCACCATTACTCTGAGGGACCAACCCACGTCACCAACATACAGGCCATGTTAGCAGCTCACTGTTTTCCGTCTCCTATCATGACCATTAACTTTGTTTCATAATAATAGTGCAACGAACCACCTTCAATTAACCTTCCATACAGTCTCCTGAGAATAGCATATGGATCAGTGATGAACATCGGGCCATATTCAGATAATCAGATTACGTGCGGGATGGTTATCTTTCCTTTCGGACACCATCTGTAAACTAATGGTCAATTGGTCATTGTTGCCAGATGCTTTTTGGTAAAAATCCTGAAGATTTTGTTCAAAATTTCCTGTACATAACTTTATTCAAGATGTTTACGTCCCTGACAGTGACTGTGTCAGTAATAACTGGCAAAGTGGCACATGGTCACCCAACCAAGGGCCGTACACGCCCAAACTTATATTACTCAGCGCGTGTAGCATACACAAACAGACATGAGCTAATGCAGGAAGAAATTGTAATTCCAAATAGCACAATAGTAAGCAGTATTAAAAAAATATTCAAGACTAACTTTTTGTTAGATCCACACTTTTTTTTTAATTGGAAAAAGACGTAATCTGTAAGCTACCACGTACTTTTGACCTCTTTTGCACAAACACACAGCCGTAGTGTTGCTTAGTTGTGGCTAAGATGATATGTTAGATTCCATAGAGAGGTAGACTTTTTTCTTTTTTAAGCAGAGCTGTTGCTGAAAACTACTTAGGTGGTTAGGTGTGATTTTCAAAGGTTCTGTTGAATTCTAATACGAGTATTTTCTACTTTAAATTCAGTAACTCTGCAGGTTCCCTGATATACTCCTCACCCCATTTAGCATTATTAAGTACGAAATGATATTGTAGGCTGGATTTCTGCACGAATTTTATCACAACGAATTAAAAAAAAACTAACATCTTTGACCATTACCCAACGTTAATTATGCTGCAGAAGTGAAAGTTCTCCATTCTTCAAACGCTATACAACCACTACAATACAAAATCACTAAATATCATGTACAAAATCCTTAGTGCTGAGTGACTATGGTAGTGCTTAACAGTTAACCATTATTTACTTCCCTTCTACTGAAAATGTTGAGTATCCGACTGATAAAACAGAGAGGACAAAAAAAGAATGTCGGCATAATACTGTGGGTCCTTCCAGTGCAGTCGTTAATGAAAATGACCACCATCAACTTTACAGGAAGTCGGTTATGATGAAAAACCTCTAAATTGTGTAGTAAATACCTGCATTACAACTTTAAACCGTTCTGTTTACGCAAAGCCTATGGTTAGTGCTTCTCATGTCGATACACTCTATACAATTACATTAGAAATAAATCTACTTGCTGAAGCTCTTTGCCGGTGTTCATAGTTCTAATGACTAAATACTGTAACAAAGTTTTGACTTGGAGTAGAAGGATAGATTATGCCCTTTAGTTATGATAAATAATTGGGCTATGATAGCAAGATACATGCTTTTGTAGATAAAATATTTTCTCCTTGATGTAACTTACAAACTATGGTCCTTCAAATAAACCCTATGTATTCTAGATATTTACGAGTGGCTATAGACTTGTACGTGGAAATGGGAAGGTCTTTATAGCAATGGATCCGGCACGTAATCAGCTGACGACACATATATTTCCCCAGATGCCACTAAAGCCAGAAACTTGATGCGAAACAGTATCTCGTTTACGCTAAAGTTTAATACCCTTGGTTGATGAAGTTGTATAGGGCTAGCCTAATTTTAAGTCATACCTCTCATACATTTCAGTGTTTTAGATTGTCGTGGTTTTTGTAGATCATAATCTGTGGAAGAGTTTAAATGTAAGGTACAGTCCTCTGGATGATGAAGTTTTCTCAGCTGCAGTCAAGATATTTAATTGCATAATTTTCTCTATTTTTTTCCCCTAAAGTCTGTGAAACTACCGGATTAAAGAATATCCTGCTGTCAACTTTATGTTAACTGTCAAAATTTAGCAGCTGGATGTTTCACATAGTGGCTGGCTATGACCTTCGTTTTATGCTGCTTAAAACCTTAAGAAATTTTGCTATAGTTTGTGTAACTAATGTTTGTCAGTAGCCAGGGTCTATATAGTTTTCATATTCAATGGCCACTTTGAGAGATAAGGGAGGTATACCGTGTGATTAAGCTATTGTACCTTGACTTTTTCATCCTAAATTCAGAAAACAGTTTGTTACCGAGGAAACATTGCTTAGCATATAGAGGTTAAGCTGATGATACATATCACCAGTCCAACTGCCTCATGTCTTCTATGTCTTGACCTAATTGATATGGCTCATGTTGAAAGAAAAGACTGATTTGGTGCTTCTTCTGTCTTATGATTAGTTTTGAGAGGTAATATGTATATTTATAATTCATTATGAGCTACCCACTGTCAGTTTGTCAGTTTGAGTAACTGTTAGTATTTATTGCAAGTCAGCTTTTTTACTTGATTGCATTCCAGTGCAGTGTCTAGCTAGCACAAAGAGGCTCAGGTATCTGTAGCCGACAAGGTCTGAGATCTCAATGTCTGTAGCATTTTTTATATTCTCTCAGCAAGTATTAAGTATAATCAACCTGTTCTTTTGCATGTGACAGTGACTTTAATCAAAAGAATATCATTTCTTTAATTATAATGATCTTGGCCTGGAATCATACATTTCATATTCCATAAAGTTAATTGGTATGGATTTTGCTGCCAAATACAATCTCAAGTAAGGATGCTTAATACATGACTTTCATATAAAACTGAAGCTCTGATTTCAAGAACAGTGATATACATTTGCATTCATTTCAGCTCAAACTGGAAGTGTAACACTTAAGTATACCTATGACTTTGTGATTAACTGGATGAATGATAAACAACAATATATTAATGTTTATTTCATAAAATATTTACATTATATCTATCTGTATTTACAAATAAAAGAAAATAAATTTTTTTACCTTTATTAATCTCCAATATCTTAAAAACTCATAATGTCAAGTAATATTACTGTAAACCCTTTGGTAATGCTATATCCTGAAACATGCTTCAGGACTGGTTTTGTTAAACCATTACAACACAACACTTTTCCAAACAAAATCAAATTATACTTGTAATCAAAATCTGAACAACACAAGCATTCCCACTGGCCTATAGTACAACTACGAGGATAATAGCCAGCTCATACGGCCAGTGTTATACACTTCTCAAAGGACAGTACCATATCTAACTTGCATATGCATGGTCAGTACAATATTCTTTTATTTATCCCCTGCCTAACCCTAAAAAACCCATTTACGATGATCAACTTAAACTATATTAGGTAGTCTGGTTGAAACAAGAAAGTACTTAGCACTTCTTTCTTGGTAAAATCACACAAAACCAAAACTTAAATGTCATACTCTGACACCATGACATTGCTCTTAAAATGGTCCTTTCTTACACAATATACATAATCAGTTGAACCATTTTATTTGTCATTTAACTTTGAAAAACAAAGTTCATTACATCCAACAGTAGTTCCAAATGAATTTAAATTATATTGAAAAGCTCTCACCACACCCACAGGTTCCCTTAATATTTGGATTGTTGAAGACAAATTCCGATGCCAATTTATTTTCTACATAATCCATTTCTGTACCCAACAGTGTTAGCTGGGCTTTCTTGTCAATGATTACACGAACACCTATGATGAAAAATAAAATATATATTAGGTAAAAATTTCTTCATGTCTCTATACTAATTCATAAACAGAATGAAAACAGTATCATGAAAACAGTATCATGTCTTTCAACCAGACACATTCAATACCTGCACAACAATATAAAAATAAGTCAAATACAATCTTACTTCAATATGTTTGACACTCAGTCCTCTGCAACATTACTAAAGCCCTCCTACCCAACTCACTTAATTACCAACCACCAACCCTAATGCAGAAATAAAAAGCTTATACTCCTTACGCCCCAAGAGCAGAAAAGTAAAGTATGTAGAATGTCTTTCAAACAACAAGTGCTTCAAAATTATCAAATTTCCACACCAAACACAGTCACTAGAAAAGGCATGTATCTTCATTTTCTCAAAATGAAAAACAAAATATGTTAATTAGGAAGTTTATACCTTTAGGTGTGTACATGAATTTTTTGCTCTCCTTCACCCATTAATTTTCCTTATGAATTAACTATCATTCATAGTTTAAGAAAACACTTTATTTAAAGGAATGGCTAACTCTTAATGCATAAAAAAATTTAAAACTTTTTGATATTGAAGTGGAACAATCAGAACCATTTTTTTCTTGTGATCAAGAATTAATCATTCCATTCAGTAACCAGAATTTGCACGGCTTAGCTACTGAAGGGAGTATTTCTTTATACTTTACATTCCTTTAACAGAATCCTTTCAGTATCCTCTACATTTTTGTCAAAGGCCCTCGTTTCACACCCACATAGCACTGACGGGACTACTATACCATCAAAAATACCCATCTTTGCCCTTAAAGATAGTGACCTCTCTTTCCACACATTCTCCATTGTACCCAAGGCCTTTGCCTCCTCACCCTGTCCTCAACGATGCTGATGGCAACATTTTCATGAGTTTGGTGTTCAATCCATGTGCTTAACATTCGCTCCATTCTCTCCTTATTCAACCTTTGGGAATACATGCACCGATTAAGGTTCCACTCATTGCACTCCCCTTGATCTTCTCTGCACTATCACAATTAATCCATACAATAGATTGACTAAGTCTAAGGGCATGCTTATTATCAGCTGTTTATTCACCTCTCTCACAATGTTTGTGCACATCCATTCTAACCTCATTGGTGATGGCATTACGCTTCTTTGCACCACTGGTAACGAAAACACTTAAAAGACACTTTGGGAGTATGATGCAGCACAAAATACTATAACACAATGTGACTAGACTGCATCCAGCCATGTATATGCATGCTTCTTGCACAGCACTGGAAAACCCATACCATAATACTGCCAGCCCTAAACCCACATGTTAAAAAAAGGTGTAAATGGACCGTGCATGTGGTTCTAAAAATGGCATCAATCACATATACATAAATCAAGAGGTTCCTGTATATGACTTGGGAATGTCTTAGGGGTAAAGTTGGGGTTTAAGTGAGGGGAAAAAAGCTCAGGAATGGTGGCAATCTTGATCAAGCAGGACTTGTGGGAATGTGTAACACAGTGTAGGGAAGCGAGCGCCAAACTGATGTGAGTAAAGATGAAATTGGGGTGTGAGAGATGGGTGATCTATTAGTGATTATGCACCTGGCCATGAAGATGGTGATGAGATACAAGTGTTTTTGGAGCAGGTGAGTGAGTGTGTCAGTATTCATGCTAGAAATCAGGTAAAAGTGATACATGATTTAAATGCAAGAACGAGCAATGTGGCAAATCAGGGTATAATTTGGGAATGTGGGGTATTCAGTGAGGTGAATGGAGATTGTATGTGCTTCTTCCAGGGTCTCCCCAATCAAATTCACATTCAAACAACCTTAACTCATCTCCCTGCTACACCTGAAACTCTTACTTTTGTTCACATTAATGCTCAACTTCTTCCTTTGACCAACTCTCTCAAGCTCAGGCATCAACTTCTACAGTTTCTCTCCTAGTCTGGCACCAAAATCATGTCAAGCAAACAGCAACTAACTCATCTTCCATGCCTCCAGCTCCAACACCAGAATACAAATCTACCCCTCACTCCAAGACCCTTGCATTTGCCTCCATCACCACCCCATCCATGAACAGATTAAACATCCATAGTGACATCACATCCTTGATGCAGATCATTCACCTCCTTTGCTACTCAATACGCACACCTAACTCTTCTAGTAAAAACTACTCGGCATTTAGTAACTCTCCAATTATTCTATGTATTTGTAATGCCTTCTACAAGACCGCTTGGTCAATACTATCATATGCTTTCTCCAGATCCATATATAACAAATACAATTAATTCTATCTCCATCTTTCTCCAAGTATTTTTCACACAAATTCAACAAAGCAAACATCTGATCCAAACAACCTTTCCCTCTCCAGAAGCTACACTGCCTACCCCTAACATAAGTTCTGTGGATGCCACTTCAGGATCAAACTCATCATGGTCGGTAAGAAACTTTAGTACAATCTCATTACCTTAACTTTAAAAAAAAAATTGTGGGAAAACTTAAAGGCCTGCAGTCCTGATTATGTTTAACTTATCTGGTACTTGTGATTCACTTTCCCAATGCTTTCTCTCCCTTGATTTAAAAGTCTCATTTTAACATGTGGCTCCAAAGCTGCAGTTTGGCCAACACTTGTATAACAAGAGTTTATACAATACATCATTTAACATCTAAACAAAGCATATATACATTATTCAACTTCTAAACAAAGCAAAAAATTTTAGTGAAAATTAAGTAATCTCATTTCTTTCTTAACTAAGATGAAAGAAAGATTCTACTTCCTTTGTAAATAATACCAGAGAAGCAAATACGCTGTGCACTATAGAGTAATTCAGGTAATGCTTACCATCTTGCTGGACTTCTTCATCAAATTTTCCCTTTTCTCTGGCATAATCTAAGGTATAACTCAGTCCATTACAGCCTCTCTGTCGCACACCAACCTTCAGGCCTACCTGTGCAGGAATAAACTTTCTAATTAGAAGATCCAAACATTCTCATCACTTTCAGTAGAAAAAAGTTAAATTTGGTTCTATTAACTGCCTTGAACAAGAGATACAACATCTATATCCTACTTGCTACCTTAAATTGTCCAACAGCAATTGGGAGAGAGAGAGAGAGAGAGAGAGTTAAGGTGAAATATAATGACGACTTGGTGATGGTGAGAGTGTCAGCAATATCAAAACATGAAATGAGAAAAAAATATCTGAATGATACTGAAAAATGACAACCAAATCATTTCTAAAATTATCAGAATGAAACAGTTTGGAAATACATTCACGTAATTATTTTCTTTCCAGTGCCACATTATTTGTAATTTTTTTATACTTGATTGTCATTTTTTACATTAGCAAGGTAGCATCAGGGACACATGAAAAAAAGGCCACAATTACTTACATCCATTCTCTAGTTGTTGTCATATGCAGACACCGAAACCACAGCCCCAATCCACAGCCAAGCCCTAGAGACCCTTTCATAGTTTACCCCGTCTGTTTCACATGCCCTAGTTCAGTCCACTGATGGCACGTCGACCCAAGTATACTATATCATTCCAATTCACTCTATTCCTTGCATGCCTTTCACCCTCCTGCATGTTCAGGCCCAGTTCACTCAAAATCATTTTAACTTCATTGTTCCATCTCCACTTTGGTCTCCTACTTCTCCTTGTCCCCTCCACTTCTGACACATATTTCCTCTTTTTCAACCAAACCTCACTCATTCTCTCCATATGTCCAAACCATTTCAGCACATCCTCTTCAGCTCTCTCAATCACAGTCATTTTGTTACCACATCTCTCTCTTACCCTTTTGTTACTTACTCGATCAAATCACTTCATACCACATGCTGTCCATAAACCTTTCATTTCTAACACTTCCGCCCAACCCTCCTCCACACATACTTGCCTATAGCCCATGCTTCACATCTATACAACACTGTTGGGCCTACTATACTTTCATACATACCTATTTTTGCCCTCTCAGATGACGACCCTCTCTTTCCAAACCTTCAATGCTCCCAGAACTTTTACCCCCTCACATACCCTATGACTCACTTTTGTTTCCAAGGTTCCATTCACTGCTATTTCCACTCCCAGGTATCTAAAACACTTCACTTCCTCCAATTTTTCTACAAAACTCACAACCCAAGTACCCTGTCTCTCTACACTTCTAAACTTAACCTTGCTTTTAAACACATTTACTCTCAACTTCCTCCCTTCATAAACTCTCCAAAGTTCAGCCACTAACTTCAGCAGTTTCTCAATCAAATCTGCTACCAATACTGTGTCATCAGCAAACAACAACTGACTCACTTCCCAGGCCTCCTCATCCCCTACAGACTGTATAGTTGCCTCTCTTCAAAACTTGCATTTACCTTCCTCACTACCCTATCTATCTACAAACTAAACAGCCAAGGTGACATCATCAACCCATACCACACACCAACCTTCACTTGGAACCACTCACTCTCCTCAGCTTTCCTCCCACACCATGCCACATACACATCCTTCTGTTTTTCAGTACTCACATACATTCTTTCAAGCAAATATCTGATCCACACATCCTTTACCACTTCTGAAACCACACTATTCCCCCCACTCTGATTCGCTGTACATGCCTTCAAACTCTCAATATCTATCTTCCCATACAACTTACTATGTACCATCAACAAATTTATACCTCTAGTTTGAACATTCACCTTTGTACCCATTGCCTTTAAAAATAGCACTATTGATGCACTACGCCAATCCTTAAGCACTCACCATGATCCTCTCATACAATGAAAATCTTAACTAATCATTCAACAGCATACTGTTAATTGTTCCCATAGCCCTTGACTGACATAAAGCAACTGAACCTACGCTAATATTCCACAGAGCTCCCAAACCTGGCTCTTTTCTTTATTAATTTCTTCAACATCTGTGGTCTCAAATTTGACACCATCTATCTACTTTCTACCCTGATCTTCTCTATGAAACCCAACTGTCCAAAGCTGCTTCCCTTCTAAACTATTTGAGCTCTAACTTCAATCTCTATCATCGTTTTTCCTTGCAGGGTAGTGTTTGTACCTACTGTGGTACAGAATCTTGGATCTTGAGTCTTCCATATCTGATTCCATCAAACTCAAAATTTTTCTACCTTCAATAACTTTGCATTTATGTTGCCTATATTTCACACCTAATTCCTTCAGCTATGTACAACTCTTTAACTATTTGACTTTCTACCACAAAAATCCTCTAAAGAGGGGATTTCAATTTACTGTGTACCACAAGGATTGGGTAGGTTTGCCTGGGATGATCCTGGAAAAGCGAAGGCCTTTTCTTTTTCCATCCTTAATGCTCTGGAATAAATAATCAAACATCCAACACATGTTCCCAACTATCACAAGCAATCCTCCAGTGCACTCAACCTCTTTTTTTCTCCCTAGCATATGCAATGTAATGAAGTTGGGACAAAGCAAAGCACAACCTCAATATGGTTATCATTTAGCGGTAAATAAACTTTATGACTGTGTGTGTTTGAGGGACTTGGAGCAAACATTGTCCATAAACTGTTGCAGGCCCACATCAGGAGAATATCTAAGGAGACAAACTGTCTGCTGACAAATATTAGAATAACTTTCAAGTATAGGGATAAAGAATATTTAGCAAGCTCATTCACATTTTACATAAAGCCAAATCAAGAATATACTACTCAGGTTTGGTCACTGCACCTAAAGATGCACAGAGAACTCAATGAAGGGCAACAAAGATGGTACCACAATTATGAGAGCAAAGCTACCGGGAAAGGCTTTAATTTACTCACCTTGGAATAGAAAAGAGTGAGGGGTAACCTGATCACAACCTTTAAGATTGAAAATGAGAGACAAAGTGGATAGTGGACAGTGCTTTGAGAGGTGAAGAGAAAGAGGAACCAGAGGACATAACATGAAATTATTTTTAAGTAAGAAACTTGTAAATAGGAATGTAAAGAAATACTTCTATAGTATAAGAGTGGTGGATGAATGGAAAGTATAGACAGAGTATATGGTTAATGCAGACAGCATACATAAATTCAAGATGATGGTAGAGAGTATTCAAGAGATGGGGCCCCATGAGTTTAAAACTTCCTCCCCATACAGTACATATAGGTAATTATACACACATGCACACACACACGTGTGGAATGTGTGAAAAGAGAGAAAGTTATCACAGAGCAAAAACTGGGTATATTTGAAGGAATAGCAGTTTCAACAATATCATGTGGTTGTGAGGCACAGGCTATAGATATGGTTGTGCAGAGGAGGATGGATGTGTTGGAAATGAAATGTATGAGGACAATATGTGGTATGAGGTGGTATGATCCAATAAGTATTGAAAAGGTAAAAGAGAAGTGTGGAAATAAAAAGTGTGGTTGAGAGAGCAGAAGAGGGTGTGTTGAAGTCTAGATATATGAAGGGAATGAGTGAAGAAAGGTTGACAAAGAGGATATATGTGAAAGGAGAGGGAACAAGGTGAAGCGATAAACCAAATTGGAGGTGGAAGGATGGAGTGAAAAAGATTTTGAGCGATTGGGGCCTGAACAAGCAGGAGGATGAAAGGCGTGCATGGAATAGAGTGAATTGGAACGATGTGGTATGCTGGGGTGGACGTGCCATCAATGGACTGAAGCAGGGCATGTGAAACGTCTGGGATAAACCATGGAAAGGTATGTGGGGCCTGCACATGGTTTCAGTGCATTACTCATGACACCTAGAGAACGGATGTGAGCGGATTTGGCCTTTCTTTGTATGTTTCCTGGTGCTACCTTGCTGTTGCAAGGGGTGGCGTTGCTATTTCCTATGAGGCGTGGTGGCACCAGGAATGGATGAAGGTGAGCAAGTATGAATATTTACATGTGTATATGTGTATGTATATGTATGTATATAAGCATATGTTGATACGTATATGCATATGTATGTATGGGGCATATATGTGCATTTATGTATATATGTGTGTGTATGAGTGGATGGGTCTTTCTTCATCTGTTTCCTGGCACTACCTCGCTGACGCAGGAAACAGTGATCAAATATAATACACAAAAAACTATATAAATATATATATATATATATATATATATATATATATATATATATATATAGT
>JAYMFT010206023.1:0-11591 GCA_038088735.1 Panulirus argus | reverse complement strand
GAGAAGAGGTGAGGGAGGTTGGGGGAGAGGGTGAGAGAGAGAGAGAGAGAGAGAGAGAGAGAGAGAGAGAGAGAGAGAGGAATCAGACCAGCAATGACCCTGGCAGTTTAGTCAGCTAGACACTGAGGTAAAACATCAACAAACAAGATGGCGATAAGTCTTGTGGTCGTCATTACGGGCAGATATCGTCTCAGTCTCGACGGTAGTATTTGTAGTTAAGAAAAGTTTATGTTGGTCAGTCATCAGAGTTTATGGCCAGAGTGGAAGGTGGATTATAACCTCTCTCTCTCTCTCTCTCTCTCTCTCTCTCTCTTTCTCTCTCTCTCTCTCTCTCCCCTTACTGTTCATGTGACTGTACATCAGTTAATCAAATTCCTCAGGATACACGCCACTGGATGATGTCATGAAATTGATTAGCCTGATCTCCTCATCGAAAGAGCCAGTCTTCACCCACAACATAAAAAAAAAAAAATAAAAGTGTCATGGATGAAGAGGGCGGACGGTGTGGGCCGCGGGTGAGCCCCAGCCGCTGGCCTACAGCTGGTATGATCTCAGGGTGTTCCTCCACTTACCTCTCTCCAAACATCAGCCTGACCGACGGTGAACCACGATATCGTAAGAACGAAGGAGGCTGGCCATATGCAAAAGGCTGGACCTTGGGAGACAGCAGACAGTGGTCAGGTAATGGATAGAAGAAGATCGAATTATAAGTAGGAGGCTATTAAGAACAGACCTACATTACTTGTATGAAAAGTTATTTGTAAGTCGAGGCGAAAATGGAAAAAAACGACCGGTTAAGGAAATAAATGGATCAGATTGTAAATAGCCTGATGATAAGTATAAGTAGCCTGATTGTAAGTCAATGAGTGGATGAAGATCAAAAGTGACGGTGTATTGGGGCAGACGGAAGAGTAATGGTTACTAGGCACTGATGTTGAAGAGATATGCAAATGAGACCACATCTAGAGATGTGGCTTAATTGAATTATTCATTGTATCTGGCTTCTACCTTCGGGGTATGGAGGGGAGGGGGTAGTGGTGGAGGGGGAGTGGAGAAGGTGAAAAATTCAGGGTGGGTGTAGTTTCCTAGCGGGCAGCAGGTAGAGGTACTGGTTCTTGCCTAGACAGGTCCTGTTGTGTGGTATGTTAACATACAACTGCACCACCACCATCACCAACACCCTTAACACTCTCCCACCATCACCACAACTACTCCATCACCACCAAAAGTACCTCACCCTCACCAACACTACACCAACATGACTGAAACTTAACCTTGACTACTACCACTAACACTCCCCTACAGTCACTCAAACTCAGTACTACAATATCTGGTCCTTGCCAGACCAATAACAGGCCACATTGAACAGCATGTTAGGCGTCATACCTGCCAACGTTACCTACAAAACAAAAGACACGTTAAATCCTCGCCCTCAACAGACCACACTCACAATACGTTGTTCAGCTCTGGTCACCAAACTTGATCAAGGAAGGAGAAACACTAGAACAAAGACGAAGATGACCAACTGTTCTGTTGCTTAAAAAAAAAACTTTCGGATGAAAACCTAAGGACTTTCAAACGTTTTCTCAAAAAAAGAAAAAAAATTGCAGACTCGGAGAAAATCTAATATATTCTTTTTTTCAGAATACTCGCATATTTCATCAGTGTAACTCAAGACAACGTCCTCACATTAGAAAGAGCGACGATAGCCTGAATAAACGGTATGAAGTTTGAGGATATCTGTGATACAGACATGGGCAGCGGAGCTCAGGAACTCTGGTTTAAGCCACCGCTACATGTTGTCCAGCCGCAAACTATCATTAAAAGGGTTGAACAACTACTTTACTTTAGGGATGCTGATCTTTGCCTTCATCTTCACGGACTTAAGTCCAAATCAAAGCCGAACTTTGATGGTAGGGAAAAGGAAGAGACATAGGAATCTATTCATGAACTTTGGAGGAAGTGAAAAACCTCTTTTAAAATGTACCAGGTCATACTTACTGGAAAAGACATGAGAGGATAAGAGAGTTCCAAAGCTTCAAGGTGTAAGAAAACGGCTACACAATAATCAAGTGACGTAGCAGCTTGTCGAGTATTGCGTGGTCTAGCTAGTGGTGGGGGCACACAGGCAGCCCGCTCTCGGGAGCAAAAACCAGAGTAATACCTATAGAAGATACAGAAGAGGGAAAGTGAACCAAGTTTGCAGCCTAAGACAAGAGGGTCAAATTTTGAAGTTAGCCTGGGAGAGTTTATAAGTCGGACTGCCTTCGACTGAGTCAACTCTGTCAAGCAAGGATGCAGATCTAAAACCATCCCAGATGTGAGAGCAGTACTTCATACTAGCACAAGTCAATTCTTCGTATAAACGCAGCAACTGTTCAGAGGAAAAGAAATTTCGACATCTTAACAGGACTCCCAGTTTCTTCGAGGCAGATTTAGCTATTTCCGTAAGGTGGGGTTTCCAAAAAGAGTTGGCTCTACAATATAAGAATCATGTTCAAGAGATGGAATTACAGAACCGTCAAAGAAAAAAGGAAAGTTATGGGGGGGTTTTCGATGGAAAGATGGGTAGAAACTGGGTCTTGGAGGCATTAACCTTAAGCAGATTTCGTCTACCCCACTGAGATATCCTGTCCAAGTCAGAGTTTATCGACGAAGCTGTGTCGAGACGAGATGCAGATCGAGTGAGAGAAAGAGCAGAACTGAAGGATGTGGAGGACTGCAGTGTTGGGTCATCAGCGTTTGAGTGCATTTGGTTATTTGTGGAAGAAAGGAAATCGTTAATGAAGAAGAGAAAAGTGTAAGGGACAGGACAGAACCTGGAGGGACGCCATTGCTGACGAAGCAAGTCCTGCCGGCTGTTGTGCGGGGAAGAGTGTTTGGTGGGGAGGAACCTTCTTAACAATCATCTCTCCAGACCTATGCAGATTACTGACTTACCTTACCATTAATGTCCTTCAGCAGATTAACTTCATCATCATCCTTTATCTGTCGTTCCCTAGACTACCATGTACCATTATCACCACTTCCCACAGTTACCATTACTCCCTACCGGTATCACCACTCCACAATACCATCATCACTGTCACCATCACCTTCCCACCATCACAGTCACTCAACACTATCATCATCACTACTCCTTCCTCGCCACTATTCTCGCACCATCAGGTAACAAAAGTTATCTGCACTACCTCCACCATCATCACCATACCCAGGCTCTTTCCCTCCTTATCCGTCCCATATCTTCCCCATTACTGTCCACCCATTCCCACTATCCACACCACCTGCGCTACGGCCACACCCAACGCCCGGGTTCCGACACCCATCTATGGGTGAATTTAACAGAAGCGTTCCCGTTAAGCCCCTGTTTTTGTGTAAATCTAAAGTTCTGTTGTTTGAGGCAACTGTTCTGCTGGCCAGCCCGGCAATCTCGAGGACGTTGATTTGATCCCCTCGTGTGTCAGGTGGGGAGGGGGAGTGGTTCTTTCTTCCTTGTGCTTGTGTATATTGGTTGGACGTAACAAGTTAGGCTGTTGACTCTACCCTCGCCTTCTATAAATTAGTTTTCAAAATAAGACAAGTAAATGCTGCTTAGCACGGACCTTTCTTCTTCATTCTCTTCTTTTACTTCATTTCACATTCCTCATCTAACACCATGATTACAGTCCTCCACAACCAATTAGTTCGGCCTCACGTTACCAGAGGATCGCGTCACCCCCGTCATCACACCCCAGTACTCAAGGTTACCATTCTTGGTGGCAGCAGGTGACGCACTGAATATTCTGTCGTCTCCCATCGGGGTTATCGTCGTCCGTTGAAAAATGTTGCGTACATAATACACATACACTTTGGTTGTGTACATCACTGAGTCCCAGTTTCCATAAAAGCCCACGATGTCCACAAATTCCCACAATGACCTCAAATGCCCTCAATGCCCACTAAAGCCCACAGTGTCCATAAAAGCCGCCCCACCCCGGATGAGGGATAATGCAACATGCTTTTGTGGTCATACAGAAGCGGACACGATCCCTTACAATAGCCAATGTATGCATAGCTACATATGGCTTAGTCTGGCGAGGGGAGGGGAGGGGGAGAGGGGAGTGTAGGGAAAGGTAGGTGAGGGGAGAGCTGAGAGGAGAGACTACTAGGAGGAGACAGGGAGGTATGAAACATGGTTCTCGTCTTCTCCAAAGTTCCTCAGCTTCTCTTAGTCTCATTGCTTAGTAAGAGCTTTCCTCTCACATCCTCTGACCGTTTACGGCCTCTCCCTTGCTTGTTTCAGGCCTTACTCCCTTCTCCCTCCTCTTGTTTTATGCCAAGGTGCTCTGTTTCGGACGAAAGATCTGATGTAACGCTAACACTAAATTCTGCCACACGCTAAGCAGAGACAAGTATCGACAGAGGAGAGGCAGTAATCTGCCCAAGGAAAGTCAACAAAAATTTTTTGTAAGTTTGGTTGGGAAACATTCACAAGAGTGTAATCCGATGAACCAATTGGGAACGAGACTGTGTGGCTATAGTGAGAGGGACCGGAGGTGAAAAACATATGTAATGTGTTACGTGACGGTCTGGAACACGGCTGGATGACTTGCTCCTGGTCATTAATGATGGAATCGTGAGGACTTTAGTCCCCCACCATCTGTGTGGCCAGAGCTCACTCTCTCCATTTAGTTTGCACTAAAGCCTCCTACATCGAGGACCTCAACTTCAGGTGAGAGGATGTCACGGCCTCATTATAAGAAGTAAGATGGTCGAAGAAAGTTATAAAATTTTTTGGAGTTAGGACAGAAGTTGGTGAAACAGGAACACGGTGGTAGTTGTGAGACACCTAAAGCCAGACGCCGTTAATGTTAAGGGGTTTAAGGTGCCAGAGGCGTGCAACGTGAACACTTACCATGATCCGCAGTGTTCTCTGAAATCTCCGTCTGCCTGTATGTAACAGAGGGGGACCCGCCAGTCGCCTCGGAGCACTGCTTTACGTAAGCCTTATACGCATTTACGTCCCAGCCGGTCACAGCGGCTGGGTTTCGCTGCGTAACATCTCTGTGTGTGTGTGTGTGTGTGTGTGGCGGGGCTAGGGAGCCCCCAAGGTCATGTAAGGGGTGAGGTAAGGGTAGGGGAGGGTGAGGGCGAGGGGATGTGAAGCAGGGAGAGGTGGAGTGAGAGTAGAGGGAGGAAGTGGGGTGAGGTGATGGGTGGGGGGTGGGATGAGCCAAGGGGAGTTCAATGGAAAGAGGGAGGGGCGAGGGAAGGTGGGGTGGGAACAGACGGAGGTGAAGAGCGAGGGAAGAAGGTAAGGTAAGCGGAGAGTGAGGGGTAGGAGTGGGGCCAGGGGAACGGAAGTATGGAAGGAAGGAGAAGAGGGTCATCGCTGGAGGGGATGGAAAGAGAAGCATGAGGGAGAGCAAGGTGAAGGAATGGGAGGGAGAAAGGGGGTTGGGGTGTAGGAGGGGTATATGGGAGGAAGGAAGGGAGGGAGTGGGGTGGACTCTGCGTGTCAAGGTGTTCGTCATCCTGAAGAAGTTAATTCGGGAATTATAATTCCCTTGTGACAAAGTTACCATCCTTGTGGGGCTGCTGTAGTAGATGGGAGAGCCGGTTGTAATGTCCTACGTGTTGTGTCCTCAGCAATCCTTACACACACACACACACACACACACACATAGTAACATACCACAACAGGTTTTACTGAAGGTTATATTTGGAACCGTACTTGCGGAACCTTGAGAGTTGCGTCCGCCAGGCCCGAGGTTCAACCCTCCCCCAGCCTCTGCCAGGGTTCTAGGTTGAACTCAGGGAAGCATGTCTGGAACCTTGAGGATTCCATCCTCTTGGCCTGGGTTTCAGTCCTCGCCCAGCCTAGTAACTGAGGCCGCCTAGGATGTCCGGTCATCTCGAAGGATATTTTGAGGGGCACCTGACAACCCACTCCCCCCTCCCGGCATGAAGCACCTCAGGTCCTGGCTCCACTGACTCCTCCATCCGCATGCTGGGGGCCCCCTCACAACTCTCCATCGCTCAGGCTGCTGGATCTAATCTCTGGAATCGTCTTTTCTCCTGATCATCATTTTCCTTAAGCTGTTGTACTCGTGTTTTCCCTGCCGACCTTATGTTAAGAAGGGACTTGTCCTTCTTCCCTTAGCGACTGACGCGGGCGCCCCTTACTTCATCGCAGCAAACGAACCAAACGTTAACGAGAAATGCAGCTCGTGGCTAGATCGTTGTGGCTAAGGAATTTAACATTAGTGACAAACACGGCCAATCATTAACAAATCCTAGTTAACATTTTAACAATCAGATGATTCTCTCAGTCGCATCTCATTGATAGAAATGCCCTTTCTAACAAAGCTGATGGCTAACCATGATTAAGAAAGTTAAATTGTAACTAAGTACTTACTACAAGTCGTCTCACCTCTAACAACACTTCTTTGTCCCTGTAACAATCGGGTTCTTTTTCCCTCTTGTCAGACCAGCTGGCACGAGGCAGCTCCGTTGTCGGAGGGGCTGGTCAGTACCGCCGGACGCCTGCTGGGGCCAAGGTTGTAATTCAAACGACATTTTACTCCTGAAATGGCTATGGTGAAGAGGCTGCTGTGGGCGTGGTTTAAACCTTAGTGAGAGTGTGGCTTAAACCCAGTTTTGGAATGGTTTGAACCCCTGGCACGGGCGTATCATGGAGCCTAGGGTGGGCGTGGCAGGAAGCTTGACGTGGGCGTGGCAGGTAGCCTGGCGTGGGCGTGGCAAGTAGCCTGGCGTGGGCGTGGCAGTGGTCTCGATTGCCCTTGACTTACTAGTGGCCGAGAGACTGAACCCTCTGACTGGCCGTCGCTAGGCACCCCGCCCGCACCGGGAGGGGGGAGCTCTTGGGGGTGACGCTCGGGGAAGGGGGTCTTGGGGAGCTGAGGAGTTGGGAGGATGACGGGTGCTTAGAATGGGGCAGAATAATAGGTGGAAGCTAAAGAGGAGTACTGAAGGGGAGTACGTGGGGAGGATAGTTAACAGGAGACCTGATGGTCTATGACGAGGATATCTGCTGGAGGCCAGTACTAGTGTCCTAAGGTCATAGTCTTATCTGTGGTAGGGACAGGAGAGTGGAGCGGGAGGTTCCTCCCCACCCAACTCTCCCCCCAGCACAAAAAAAAAGAAGTTAGGTTTTGACCAACACGTAGCGGAGACAGAATATACTACCACTGAAATTTTATAGAAAAGTGAGACTGGTTAAAGTTCCCAACCCTAACTGAAGTGAGCGCCCCAGGTAGGAGGAGGATCATATATGACACAGAGAAATGGCTGGATTATTAAACAATAACCTTAAGATCTGTTTTTCTTTCTTGAAGCAATTCATCTACTGATAGTAGAAATCACAAAAGTATTCTTTAAGCCTTGAAGGCATTGGTAGTTTTCGCCATTACCACATTTGATGGTTAGGTGTACCAGCGTTCCACAACTGTACAGGGGAGGGGTGCTGAGGAAGGTGGTGGGGTGGTTGGGGAGGGGTTCCAGACTCCAGATGGGGTCCTGAACCGGATTTAGGGTGAGGTACCTTATGGTAAAATTTATGTTGGTTTGAAATGAGGAGTGGGGGTTGCATGGACGGTGTGTGTGTGTGTGTGTGTGTGTTGGGGGGTTTGATGCACGAGGCACCTGGGGGTTGATCTATGGGACACCTAGAGATTTAGACTTAGGGCGGAGGGCTCCATCGCTAACAATGGAGGGTTGAAAACACGGAGTGGGTTGAATTAGATGGATCGAAACGTTTAAGTTTCAACAGCGGGGTTGACATCCCCTTTGGAGAGAGAACTAAGGGGTGGGTGGGGTTGTGAAGCAGAAGGACTCCTATTAATGGATTTCTGGAGCGAGGTTGTAGTTCCAGGGAACCTCAAGTGAGTGGCCTCCATCAGAACACTTCATAAGAAGAGGTAGAGAGAGGGAGTTAAATTCTTGAGCAACCCACTAACCCCATAAACCCCCATCCCAACCTTAGTTCTTCCCACCGTGCAACCCATCTTCTATGTCAAGCGTGGGAACAAATCCTCAATCTCACAACTATTCCCACCATATAAATGGAACATCAGAAAGATATTGTGAAAAAAAATACTGTTTATCACAATAAATGACCAGTGGAAAAAGTGTAGAGACTAGTTATACTATATACCATTAGTACAATACAGTATACCATACACCATCATTATAATACAGTATACACAGAACGAAAACATAGAACATCGGAAAACGGTCAATGTGACATATAAAAGCACACACAAAAAATGGGTTCACAGCTCGCTTTTATATAATCATACCAGAGGAATTTCAGTTCATATTCGAGTTTCAGTTATTCATTGATCGATTAATCTTTTATTATTAACTCTTGTAAGATTATCATAACTAATATATCTTACACAGTAGAAGTTTTTGGTTCGGGTACAGTCCAGATCTGACACCTGATGCTATTATTAGTTTATTTATTCAGTTATTCAAGACCCACCACATTTCTCAAGGTGATTTTGCGTGTAACATTCTCCTTGACGACATCCTCTCTTTGTACAGAATGCAGAGCTATGTTAGAGTAAATATAAGATTACCTGTAACCAAACACGAGTCGCATATAACTTATTCATGTTGTTAAGCCATTTTTCTATGGAAATGGAACAGTTTGGCCTCAGATTAACTCAAGACCATAGCTATGTTGTCTAGAGATACATTTCTGAAAATGTTTATATTATCTATATTTAGCTAAAGTTTCGGCATAACTCTTTGCACACCACCACAATTACGTTGACGTCGAGGACAAGGACTAATGTCTAACAGTCAATGGAGGAACAACTCAACTCCATCATCTTCCATCGCGCGTAATGGTACATTTGGCTCAAGAAAGCGGTAGACCAGATCGTAAACCCACCTTTTTGTTTTAGGGACTATCGCCAGCAGCGCCCGGTGGAACACTTTACCCAGTTCTTTCCACTTATACCAACACTACACACAACAGGAATGTTCCTGCAATCGGCACCGGTCCAGAGATCGCCAGGCCCAAGAACCGGAAGGATTTAGTTGACATAAGATCCCGCGACGCGCGTTTGTTAGGTTAGGTTAGGTTAGGCCGAGGTTAGGACTTGAGATTAAGTCTTAGCTGAAGTTCCAATGTTAGGTCTTAAGTTCTACTTTTGGCCGTAGGACCTCACATAGGGACGTAAACTAAGCCTAACCTCCTAACTTAAGGACCTAACCTAAGGATCTATCCGAATGGCACAACCTGAGGACATAACCCAAGAACTACCTCAAAAGTCCATCTCGGAGACACCTTTGAAAGCTCTACGAAATCTGGCTGTAGCCCGGGAAGTTGAGGACCAGTTCCACATGCGGAGACACTCATTATTATGACTCATAATGTTTAGATCTCGATATCATGAAGTATTCATTTTTGTCTTATAACTAGACCACGAAACAGCCAGCAACCGCACACCAACATATCGAGTGAACACCTGCACTGAACTCATAAACGAACCATGGAACGTATGTAAACACATCCAGCAAACGTCTTGACACGATTAACCAACACATTTCTCTGATAATCTTAAAAGTATTCGTTGAAAAAACATTCATTCATAATATTTATATACGCATAACTGAGAAGAATTAGGTAAATTGGGAAGAATTGAATAAACTGGGGAAGAATTGAGTAAATCGACCCAGCTTAGTTGGATTTTAATGTTGTTACCCAACGACACGGAATTTGAATTTGCTTTTCTTTCGTCATTATTTAAATGTGAAGGAAATGCCTCAACGCTCATTCACGAGAATTTGTTATACTAAAAGTTATACTTGAAAATATATGCACGTACACAATATGAGAGAGAATCTTAGTCTTAAATGATAAACACTTCGAAGGATGACGCGGCAAGGTTGGATGCCAGCGGTTAAGAACCCCATTTAAAAACCCTGCTCGTGACTTGATTGGTTGCCACGGGGACTGTTTTAAGGCTCCCATTGGCTCTCACAAGAAGGCATTTTCGGAAAAGCAATAATTCGTAGTCTGGCAGCTTGACGATTAACCATCAGTACAGAGTTGCCAGAGGAATATTTGTCAATAGTACATCTTTTGAATAGTAATTCATATTATTTGAAGTTTTCTGGTTATGTGTGTGTGTGTGTGTGTGTGTGTGTTAACGAAGCAATCATTCGTTGTTCACGTTCCAGTAATGTTTATGTGCTCTGTAAAAGTCTGCCAATGACCTTGGTGGGATTTAGGTTACGCTTTTCCACTAAGGACGTAAGCTTTTACTTCCAGTATAAAGGTATGATACGTACATGAACTGCCAAGCGTTTTGGAAAAAAAAATTCTTTGTGACTTTCTAGAAGAACAAAGTAAATTAAACAATTGTCAAATAATGATAATGATGAGCAAAACGCATACATGGCAACTCGTATTGTTTGCTCTAGAGAGAGAGAGAGAGAGAGAGAGAGAGAGAGAGAGAGAGAGAGCCACGTCTGTGTATATTTCTGGATGGTTTCTTTGCTTCATAAGGCAGTCACGCTCACTGTTCACAGGAATTCTCGGGGAAATTATGATGTGTCAAATTATTCATCATCTCCACTGGCAAATTTTACTCTCCTACTTCTTTAATAACTTCCCTAAAATCTAGCCTTTACAAATGTTTCTCTATTTGCAGAGTTATGTTTAAAGTAGATTGCATGGAGGGAGGCTATTGAGAAGTTTATTTACGTTGTTTCTCTGTGCGTGAAGTGACCTTAGGACGAGGTGATTGCTGCTTGCAGTTCCTCTCTCTCTCTCTCTCTCTCTCTCTCTCACTCTCTCGTAAAAGCCACCACACGCCTCATAGGCCTTCCCGCATTCCTTTCCCACCTCTCCCGGATGCCTTCCCCAGTCCCAGGGGAGGAGGTAGGGTAGGGTAGGGGCGTGGGTGTGGTCCGGCTGCTGTAGGACATCCGGCTGCTGCCCGCCACATCCCTAGTCACAGTCAGTGCATACAACACAGGTAAGAGGAGAGGCGCTTCTCTTTAGAGGAATTTAATCACCAGTAGCATTAGCCTCATAGATGGACGATACATTGCCACATTATGCGCGGTTTTCATCTTAAACTTCAAACCTTGCCATCACTCGGCAGTGAGGATCTAGTGGAATCCTTAAGGAATCAGACGCAGACTGGGGATGTCCTAACCTATTACATAGATCTTCCAGGCAGCAGAAACCTGGTGCACGGGGGTGAAGAAGCCAGACCCAGACCTGAGGGTGAGGGTGCCCCACCCGCAGCCCTGGCTCTGGCCACTACGGAGGCCGGTCTGGAATTTGCTTTTGTAAGCATGTTTGTTTATGTTTATGATTATGATAATAATAATGATAGTATTAATAATAATAATAATAATAATAATAATAATAATAATAATAATAATAATAATAATGATAATTATGATGATAATAATAATAATAATAATAATAATAATAATAATAATAATAATAATAATAATGATAAAATAATAACAATGATGATGATAATGATAATAATGATAATAATAGTAATAATAATAATAATAATAATAATAATAATAATAATAATAATAATAATAATAATAAT
>JAYMFT010206012.1:0-11591 GCA_038088735.1 Panulirus argus | reverse complement strand
TGGCTCAGGCTAGGGTATATATATATATAGCGTTAATGGGATGGCCTTGATTAGGGCCTTAGCTGCCCATGCCGTCTCAGATAACATAGAAAAAGAGGGTGTACATGTCAGAAGTGGGGGAAATGAGGAAAAGGGAGGAAACCAAGAAACCAAGGAGAAGGTGGAAGGGTGGAGTGAAAGATGCTTTGAAGGTTTGGGGCCTGAACATGCAGGAGGGTGCAAAGCACACAAGGAACAAAGCAAGTTGGAGCAATGTGGATTACAGGGAACAACATGCTGTCAATGGCTGAACAAGGGTACATGAAGTAGCTGTGGAAAACCATGGAGAACTTTATGGGGCCTAGTTGTGGATAGGGGGTTCTGGTTTCAGTTCATTATACATGACACCTAGAGAAAGGATGTGAGCGAATGAGGCCATTTCTTTGTTTCTGGCGCTACCTCAGTAATGTAGAAAATGGCAAACGTATGAAAAAAGTGATGTGATTAGTCTTGATGTCACGTAAATCTACATGCAAGATACAGAAAAGCCATTTTATAAAAACAAACATTTTCAGTATGATACCCCCTTAACCCTGGGGAGACAGGAAAAAGAATTCTACCATATATTCCCTGCATGTTGTAGAAGGCAACCAACAGGGTGGCTGGAAACACCTTCTCATACATCAATTTCTAGAGATGGTAAAGGAGAAAGAGCCAAGCGAAGAGGGCTTATCCTCCTTGAAGGTTCAGGCTAAGGTGCCTGAACATGTATGGATGTAACCAAAACGAGACGATAGAAGAGATAAATAGTACGTTTTAGGAAAGGAACCTAGATGCTCTGGCTCTGAGTTAAACAAAACTAAAGGGTAAAGTGGAAGAATGGTTTGGGAATGCCTTCGGGGTAAAGTCAATGGTTTGTGTAAGGCAAGAGCTTAGGAAGGGGTAGCACTATACCTGAAACAGGAGTTACAAGATGTGTGAAAGAGCGTAAGTTAGTGAGCTCTAGAATGACGGGTAAAAATGTGAGAGATGGGTTATTATCGGTGCTTATGACCTGGCCACATGAAGGACAATGAAGAAAGGCAAGTTACCTTGGGAGCAGCTGAGTTAGCATGTCAACAGTTTTGACATAAAAGATTGGGTATTAGTGCTAGGTGACTTAAATGTGAAAGTTAGTAATGTGGCAGTTGAGAGTGTAATTAGGAGACAGAAAGTTTTCAGTAAGGTGAAAATGTGGGGCTGTTTGCTGAAAAAGAACTACTGATTGGGAAAACCTGGTTTAAAAGGAGGGACATAAATAAGTACAACTGGATGAATAAGAAAAATGGTAAAAGGGCTTTACTGGACTACACACTGACTGACAGGCATGCAAAAGAGAGATTTTTGGAGTTGAATGTGCTGAAAGGGGCAGTTGATGGGATGTCAGATCATTACAGGTGGAAGGAAGGGTGAAGATTTGGAGAGGTTTTTGGAAAAGAGGAAATGTAAGTATAACTGGATGAATAAGAAAAATGGTAAAAGGGCATTACTGGATTACACACTGACTGACAGGCATGTAAAAGAGAGATTTTTAGAATCGAATGTGCTGAAAGGGGCAGCTGATGGGATGTCTGATCATTACAAGTGGAAGGAAGGGTGAAGATTTGGAGAGGTTTTTGGAAAAGAGGAAATGATATGAGTGAGAAGAGAGTGATGAACTTATTGCAGCTGAAAAAGAAATATGTTTGAAGAAATACCAGAAGAAATTAAGTGTAGAATGGCAAAAGGAGAGAGCAAACTGAAGTAAAGAATGGGTGAAGACTGGGATGTATTTTGGGAAGCAGTGCTCGCACATGCAAGAGAAGTGTGTGTCGAGGAGAAGCTAGAAGATGGGCAGGTGAGAAAGGATAGTGAGATGATGAAGTAAATTTACTGGTGAAAAAGAGAGGTGCATGGTCAGTACTTACAAGGAAGGAGTGCAAATGATTGGAAGATTAACAAGAGAATGAGGCAGGAAATCAAAAGGAAGGTGCAGCTGTTAAAAAAGATGGCAAACTTCAGAGAGAATAGGAAGATGTTTTGGAATCATGTTTTTAGTGTAAGAAAGACAAGAGAACAAATGGGAACATGAATGAAGGAGGTAAAGAAGTGGTAACAGGCAGTGATAAGGTGAAAATGAGATGGAATGAGTACTTTGAAGGACAGTTGAATATGTTTGATGAGAGGGTGGCACATGTAAAAGCTTATGTTCTGGGAGGTATGCAGTGAGAGAGTCATGGCAAGCAGTTTGGTGAAGAGCAATGAGGGACTGAAAACCCTGCACAGGATGAACCATGGTAAGGTGGCTGGAGTGGATGGTACTGCAGCTGAATATCTTAAGAAAGTGGGTGACTGTGTTGCTGACAGGTTAGCTAGGATTTTCAATGTATGTAAGGATCATAGTGATGTGCCTGAGGATCTTAAAAATGCACATATAGTGGCACTGTATAAAGGTAAAGAGGACACTAGTGAGTGTTTGAATTGCAGAGGCATAATTTTGTTGAGTGTACCTGATGCTGTAATGAAATGTGGAGATTGAGAGGGGCATCAGGGCATCAGACGGGGGAAAAGCAATGTTGTTTCAAGGATAGTAGAGTGTGTGTGGATCAGGTTTCTTTATTGAAGAATGTTTGTGAGAAATACTTAGAGAAATAAAAGTATTTGTGTGTAGCATTTATGTATCTGAAGAAAGCATATGATAAAGTTGACAAACATGCTTTGTGGATGGAAATACAAATATACAGTGTAGGATGAAAGCTATTAGAAGTAGTGAGGACTTTTTATCAAGACAGCAAGGTGTGAGTGTGCGAGTAAGTAAAAAGGAGGGTAAAGGTGAGTCTGCAGCAAGGTAGTGTGATGTCACCATGGTTGTTTAATTTGCTTATGGATGGAATGGTGAGGGGGTAATTCTAAGGGTCTCGGAGAAAGGGAGATGTATTCTTTCTTCTACTGAAAAACTGTTTACAATAGCTACACTGTACATCATGCTTTCTGAAAGGATGCAGTTACACTTTCTTTGACATTTTAGGTGTTCCTGAGGTATGTGATATTGTTCCCAGTTGTGTTGTTCAGTTCCTAAGAACAACAATGGATAAGATATGGAATCATACAGCTGCTGGAAATTCAAATGACAGTGTGAAGGCAACATGGCACACTGTACTATGTAATAACATGCTAGGATTAAATTTTTGAAAACTGCCTACACATTGAGGGGGAGCTGGGTCTTAAGGCTGATACAGTGGAAGGGTTAACACCTACTCATTCATTTACCCTTAAACAGTTCCTTTCGTCATTTGAAGAACCTATAAGGGATGAGACGAACTGTCATTCTCAAATGACTATAATTTTTCCCATCTCTCTTTAAATATCTAGCTGACCTATTACACCATTAGTAGCCTACACAGGTCTCTTCCATTGCTAGGGAGGTGTGGGATAAAGCACTGCTCTCATCAATACCTCTATAATAACCAATATATGTGCATAGCCATTGATCCTGCAGAAAATGTGTAGATTGTTGGATGATGTAAATGATTAAGAGCAATCCCTGTTCTGTGTATCAGTTGGTTATGTATTTGAAGAATAATATGAGATATATGAAGAAATAAGTATTTCATATCCAAACACATCCCACGCCCTTACATTCTTTTGCATTTACAGCTCACAATTTGCACCCACACAGCACTGAAATGACTATAATACCATCAAACATTCCTATCTTTGCAATCGCAGGCAGTAAACTTTCTACATACATGCTTTTTTGTACATCCAAGACTCTTGTTCCCTAACCCATCCTATGATTCACTTCAACTCCCATAGATTTATCCAATACAATGTCTACTCCCAGGTATCAACAAAAACCCAATTCCTGCAAGTTATCCAAAGAACCTGGAGGTTTTACTGGCATAAAAATGGAGTATAAAGAAGCACCAGATATTTAAATACATCAATTATGAGATAAGAACCCATAATTGACTGTATTTCTGAGGCTGATTAATGTATTACTAATGCTAGTAATTTGTTGAATGAATATAAAAATAGTGCCACCAATACCAAAAATCTGTTGACTTAAAAAAAAAAGTGCTACCAATGCTAACAATGTGTGATTCTGGTTGCACAGAGAGATCACAAAAAAATCTAATTTACAAATTTCAAACTCATGAACAATTTAGAAATATGCATTTGGGGTATCAAAAACTTGTGTAATGCTAATACAGCATTGGAAAAGAACCTCTTCAATAATATCAAAAAAATAAAAGTAAAGCGAGGACAACAGCACACATTAAGCCATAAGTATCTTCCCCTTTTCCTTAAATAAAACTTTGGAATCCAATGCAGTGCCAATACTAATTTTTCTGGCCTGGATTCTAATTCTTTTAAGAGAAATGGTTTCCAAGCATGAATGAGAAGTTAGCACAGAAAATAATGAGAGTAACAAACCTGTGTAGAACGAGGGGCTCCAAGGATATTGAATGAGCGAAGCACTTCACTTGCTTCCTTCTCTGCTTGACCATGGCCATCCATACTCCACTGCAAATCGTACGTCCAGGTAACAATGGAAAACTTTCATCAAATGTTATCTCCAGGCTGCATCAGTCAGGAGGGTGGAATGCATCCGATCACTACCTAATGCTGTCATATAAGACATGAGGTTCAAGCCATAAAGAAGAAAACTAACCAAACTAAAATAACAATATACATACAAAGAACTTCAACATAATCATCCATATTTCTAACTAATATATTTTCATCAAGAAACACTAAAGCATTTAATCACTTATGCTAAACAATACAAATGGTATGTATAAAAGACAGATACAACATGGAAATATGCCACATAAAAAGGTTTTCACATGTACAGTAGAGCCCCATTCTAATGGACCTAAATGTATTGGAATTCAGCTTGTAAAGGACCTCCTGGAACTCATGAAACTAAGTTTGGGATCTAACGGAAAAGTCCTGGAAAATCTGTTACAGTGCAAGTTTAGTGAGGTATGGTTGACATGAAAACAAAAGGAATTTTCTTTTTATAATTTTCTTTATTGTTCTTTCATCAAATTCACTGATTTCTCATTTATATCTGTTTGACTCTTGTGTATGGTGCTTATATCAATTTGGTCAAAACAAACTGAAAAACGAGGATTTCCTTTGTGGCAATAGTGCACTTAGAATTATTGTTTCTATTCATGCACTAAATACAAATGTATATAGTATCTAAGTATAGCATATCCATGAATTTTCAAGATAATTTTTTCTTCAGACATATTTTCATTTAATTCATTCATTTTTCTCATAAGATTGTTAGATGCCAGTGTAAAGTGCTCATATTTTATTTTTTTTTGACAAAGTACACTAAGAAATGTATTATTATTATTTCTTTTTTTCTTTTTTTTGGGGGGCAATCCTGCACTTAAGAATAACTATGGCAAAATATCAGCTATAGGAATTTCAAGTTCTTTTGTTTACTCAGTTGTTTGCTTATCAAATGCACTGATTTTTTATATAATGTTATCGCAAATGTGTGATGTGCCCATATTTTTGGGTCAAAAGAAATATAGGAACGTAGATTTTATGTTTTTCCATGAACCACAGCAATGCAGGAGATAAGAAGGGTAATAGTGGCACCTGTCCCTTATTAGTGAATTCCTAGTGCTCTGGGGGAAAAATTGGGGATGAGATGGAATTTGGCTCCTAACAGATCACCTTTTCCCCAACTTAGTCCCTTAACAAGGAGTTTCTATGCAGTTATGGTTGAGAAAATCACCTTTTCTAAAAATGCATGCTATAGAGTACACATGAATCCTGTTCTAATAGACTAAATAGGGGGAAGGGCAGTCCATTAGATGTCAAAATCTGTTACATCCCAAAAATTTTCATGGACCATAAATAAACATTATATCAGCAAGTGTAATGGAAACCTACCTTATTCCTTTCAGGCTGGAGGTATTCAGGAGTAGCTAATACTACTCTGGATCAGATGGAAATAGCTCCAGGGTCACAGGGAGTCACCTGAATCACCTCCCGGTCAAAAATGGTCTTGCATGAAGCACAAGCTACTCTCCCTATACTCATGATGCTTAATCATTTTCAGCTTTTGAGTAATGCTAGGGTGTTTCTTTGATCCCTTAGCACAAGCAACATCGACAGTACTCTTATCTGCCATTATATGATTTTAAAAGACATGCCATTGTACCATGAAAAACTGCAACTGCATGAGAACATGGTCACCAAGTTTGTTTACATGCTGCCCAAGTAGGCAATCATCTCAGGCAATGACTAAGGTATGTCTTATTTTGTTTTGAAATTTCTTCTTATCTTTGTTGGTGTATAGTGCAAAAGATAATACTTTCTATTTCTTTAATATCTTCTCAATAATTATTTGGTTTAGCCTCTCCCAGTATAATTTTGTGTTTGTTACAAGGTTATTGTCCTTAAAGATCCCAAACTAATTTGTCCTTAATGATCCCAATCTAATTTGTGTGTTTAAACTCCATTCAATTATCTCTTACTGATCTCATTTGTCGAGGTGAAAGTTTATATCACTCATGCCATCACTGTCCTCTGTTGCTGCGTAACATTCACATCCATTCATTTCCGTTTCATACTCTGTAGTGATTTATATGATATTATCATGAGAAAATTGTATTATTTACTTCTACATCTGAAAACAGTGCTGTCATTAGTAAAAAGAACATCTATCATACTGCTTCATTTTGCTGGTCTATGGTTTACCTGCATAAATTTGAATGATTTGCAGAAGTCAGTTACTCTTGAAGCTCTTTTCTTTTATCTGCTGATTCATAATTCTTTCCTTTGTAACTATAAATATCCATAATCTATTCCTCCTTCCTGTTTTTCAATAAAACGGAAGTTAAAGTCACCAGCCATATCATCATTGAGTCAAGTTTCTCTAATCCCTTCTATATTTCTTCACTTTTGCTTAGATCATTTAAAAGTCATTTAGCTTTGTTTTTAGTGGTGTGTATGACACTAGGTTTATTGAATTAATGGCTGGGATACTCACAATAATCATTTCATATTTATTGTGACTCACTGTCATTATCTATTTTCCTTTTAGCCTTTTATAGACATAAACTGATAAAATTTGTTTGCATTTGATTCTTTCTGCTTTAAATATTTCAGATGTTTCAAAATTTGCTTCGTCTTTCACCTTTTCATTAAGCCAAATTCTATATATCAATTAAGACTGAGTTGTTATCCTTTGTGTATCCACTGATGTAAATCACTGATTCTAGAAATCTCACTTTGTAAATTTTTTTGTCTATATGTAAAAGCATTATCTCCAAAGAATTCTCAGTCCTCATTAGTTCTCTGATGGCTTTTGGTTTTTGTGTCTTCCATAGTACTATATCATTTTTAATGTGTAACTAGTTTATTTCTGTTTTTAAAGGTGTTTTCTATCTCAATCATGTTGAGTGATTTTAGTTGAGTGATTTTACTATTGTTATCTTCCCATTTCTGCTTGGACTTTCCTTATCTGGTTCTCTGAGACAGAAAAAGTAAGTGTGTGTGTGTGTGTGTGTGTGTGTGTGTGTGTGTGTGTGTGTGTGTGTGTGAGAGAGAAAAAGAGGGAGAGAAACAAGAAGCCATGTCAGCTAGATTAGAGTTTCACACCACTAACCATTGCACTACAGTGGTTTGTATATGTGATTACAATTCATGTTACATGAAAAATTTTACTCTGATGTTGCCCTGTCTTTTAACCTTAAACATACTTCATGCCTTCACTTTATGTATACACATCCCAGCTTACAACAGCTGTGTGTGTGTGTGTGTGTGTGTGTGTGTGTGTGTGTGTGTGTGTGTGTGTGTGTGTGTGTGTTTGTAATTACCTATTTGTACAATATGAAGAGAGAAGTTTACACTCATGGGGCCCCAATTCTTGAACTCTCTCAGGGGTCACACAACTTTTTATAATTTTGTATACTGCTAACATTCACATTTTCATCACAGCTTATTCTACTCATTCACTACTCCGATACAATAAAAATACTCTATAACCCTTCAACTGGAGCTACTGTCTGTAAGACACCCAGTGCCCCTCCAAAAAAATTATAAAAATTATTTTTCCTATAGAATATCTCTAAATCATACACTACTGAAGTAAATATCCAGAATAGCAGGATACTTTCCTCTATATTAATATAACAGGCAAGATGTTGAGTTGAAGGGGTTGGGGTGGGCCCTACTTTGTGGCAAGGAAGCTCATTCTTTATTTAAACCTAATATGATTGGGTTTTTCCTTAGAGTAATATAGTCTAAATACAACAAAACATATTACACACATTTTGCTTTTTATTCATGGGTGATTTTACACTCCCATATGTTTTATCTATTTATGTATTTTATATGTTACATGCATTATTTACTTACTTACATATATACACACAAAAGCATTACCTACATGAAAAAATGAAAAATAAACTCAAGTCAAAAAATATTCACACTACTACGTGATAAATTGCTTCTTTTACTATACAATTCACACGGTTAATTGGCATATAAATCTGGCTTCCTCCCAGCATGATGCAATTACATTATCTATGATGATGTATGGGTTACTATAATACTCGATATTTTGTTCTAACTTTGAAGAAGCTAATGACATCAATGGATAAGTCATGGTATTATACATCAACAAAAAATTTAAAGAGAGGCAGGAAAAGTTAGAGCACCAATTAACGTTGGCTGCTGTTTCCTATAAAACATCAATTAATTTGCATTTATTAATCAGAAATGAGACCAACTCTAGAGCTCCTGTACATCCCTTCATAAGGTGATACAATCCTAATCATTTTTAACTTTTTTCATGACCTTAGCATCATCCAAAAATATTCATGTATGATTCCAGTCCTTGTGGTAAGCCATCTACAGAGATCACTGGCAGAAATGGTTCTAAGACTGTACCCTGAAGCATACTCATGAAGATTCCAACCCTTTTGAGAAGGCTCGTCTGACATCTGTTCCCTTACATTAATTTCTTCTTCACCTCAAAATATCTCACCATTATGCTAACCTGAAGATCAAGCATCTTTATCAAAGCAGAATTATAACCTGTCTCATCTACAGCATTTCTTCCATTTCACTACTCCTTTCTTATCTTGCATACACATTTTACACTGTCTTAAAAATAATTTTCAATTGTTGGCTGACTATTGTGCTTCCTATATTTTCTCTATAGTATGTCTCTCTGGTCTTCACCCTGTGGTTCCACAATTGCATCTCCTCTTCAAGTTTGATTTCCTTTTTTGTCTTTCTTTTTTCTTTATTAACTACAGTCATATCTAATCATCATACAATCACTTCTTCCATGAGGGGTATTGTATGTGTTGTCTTCCAATCCCATGTTTTCACATGCTCAATGATACAGTGATACATGAAATTTACCTGTACAGGTACACATAAAGAATTTGTTTCAATGACTATCTATCTTCATGAAAGTGTGCGTATTCCCAGTCTTTTCTTTACTGTTAAAATCCTCCATTATGAGAGCTTTAACATATCACACAAGTCTGTGTCTCTATGCTTGTTAGAGTACTCTGTGTTACTATCTGTATGTACAATATGGGGAAGGAGTTCAACACTCATGGGGCCCTAATTACCTATTTGTTGAGAAGGAAAAAACTTGTACAATCATTGGGCACCATCTTTTGAGTTTTCTCTACTACCATACAACTTTTTCATACTATCATCATCAACAATTTCATCACATAGCCTAATCTGTTGAACCATTACTCTAAAACCATATTACAAAAGTACTTATTGACACATTTTTCTATTAAGTTGCTTGTTATAACCTCTAATTAATCAATTAATCTATCTGTGCACCTTTTGAAGAACTGTTCACCCTTGACATCAATACTAGTTTATAAACCTGAAGATACTTATCATATCACTTTTATACTTCTTCCATGGTAGATAAATGTATAGCTTCAAAGCAATTCACAGTAACTCAGTTTTCTTAATTCTAGTACCACCTTTCTCTCTGTTGCCTTTCTCTGGCACTCCTCTATTAGTTCTCTGACCTTAATTTTGGCCTATTATATATTGTTGAAAGTTTACTGAGCCTTTTCTTATATATGTATTTAAATGCCAGTAGAGAGTGTGTCTCCTTTTCAATTCTGCTGAGGAGTAATGCTGGCAATAGGTAAGGTTCAATGTACATGCCCATGTCTCTCTAGCACACACATTCATATAGCTTAACTTCCTGCAATATAATCCTGGTTCTGAGGCCTGTTTTTGTAATGTACCATCTTCATTATTTTGCATGTACTACATGGTTGAATCTCATCAATCAAATTCGGTATATCTTGTTCACCTTGTACACTGCTGCAGTCCTCATCTTTCTTTGCTTCCCTCATAACCCCCACATCATATGCAAACATATTCTGGTATGTGTCCAGTCCTTCTGGCAAGTCATTTACACTGATGAATAAGAGCAACAGTCCCAGGATTGGTGGTGACCCCAACCAATTTTGAGGTGGGTCCTATAACATGCCCCCTTCCTCACCTTCTATAAAGGTAACTTTCCATCCAATAATAAGTCTTCCCCTTATTCCTGCTTAAAAATACATCTTTACCAACTTTCTACGTGGTACAGTCTCATATGCTCTCAGTGTGTGTGTGTCTGTGTGTGTGTGAAAAATTCAAGCACCTGATCACAAAATTCCTCAAGACCAAAGATTATCTGAAGTGTGAGACAAGAATCATGTAATGAAACACAAACAGGACAGAACACATATTTTCCTGCTATGTTATTATCATATTTTTAGCTTCTGTTTCATCTCCTCGACCATTACCAAAGAACATGAATACATAAGGCCATAAAATGAAAATAACTCTTACCAAAGAACATGAATACATAAGGCCATAAAATGAAAATAACTCTATTACAGTTTTCATCCAATTCCAAACCAATCCACAGGTAAAATAATCTCTAATTCATTGAACTATTAGAGACAGTTGGCTAGTTCTTCCACAATGAGCTTTTAAAAAAAGAAAATGAACAAGCATTAACAAACAGCTCATATATTTCATCAAGAGAACATTATAAGTAGCAACTGCTACTGCCTAGATTCAATTTTTCCAGACAACTACTCTGCAGCTTTATAATAAACCTGATTTACCTAAAGTTGTTTATTGAGCTTTATAATAAACCTGATTTACCTAAAGTTGTTTAAAGTCACTAACTGTTCTCAGTCAATGCAATTATGCCACAGTAAGCCTAAATATAGATAACTTAGGTGTGAGAAGCTCTTTGGTGACTGTACTCCCAATGATACACCATTGCCAATGCTGACTTTACTCGATGTATAACCTCGAGCAGGCGAAGTCAGGTAAGACACACACGGTGAATGAGTTTTATGAGCATTTTAAACAGCTAGCCAGTGATGACAATAATGAAGATAACGTAACAAATTTTAATGGTTTTAATAATGAACCTTCCCCAATACTTAATGGTCAAATAACTAAGGAAGAGGTTGTAAGGAATTTAAATAAATTAAAAAATGGCAAATCTCCAGCAAATGACATGATAATTAATGAGTATATCAAAAGTACACAGAATGTTTTGTGCC
>JAYMFT010206001.1:0-11591 GCA_038088735.1 Panulirus argus | reverse complement strand
TGAATGGCCTCAGAACAGGAACGGTTGAACCATGGATTGGATGAAGAAGTAGTCTTGGAGGAAAAAGGGATAAATGCCTCCATTCCCGCAAGAATAACCTCTGTTATGCGTTTGGCAGAGACAGAAGCATCACCAGATGAGACAGTAATTTACCCAGGGAAAGTCAGAAAAGAGGTTGGATAAGTTATTCCAGTCAGCTTTGTTCAGGTGCCAGTACTTACACTTAGAAAGAGCTGCAGGAGGAGGAGGTGCACTTAGAATAGATACATTTATGAGAGTATGATCAGATGAACCAATTGGGGGCAAGATTGTGTGTATTTACAGCGAGATGGACTAGAGGTGAAAAACAAGTCCAGAATATTAGGATAGTAGCCGCAGTGGTCAGGTATGTTGGTAGGGTGGGAGATAATTTGCTCTAAATCACTGAGAATGGAGAATGTGAGAGCTTTGATCCCTCCGCCATCCATATGGGAGGAATTCAACATTCCCTATGGTGAACGCTGAAATCCTCCTGGTAGGGGGTCTTGGCTTGTGGGTGAGATGTCATTGGGGCTTTGATAGTCAAAGAAGGATATAAAATTTGTAGGAGAGCAATAGGCAAAACAGAAGCCAAGTGTGGTAGTAGGGAGACAGACTGTGAACCACATAACATCAAAAGTTTGGAGACTCAAGGTTCTTGAGGCATGCAACAGGTGTGTTTGTGTTGGAGTAAGCACAAACACCACCTCTGAATTGAAATTGTGAGTGGAGATTATAGTTAGATATGAAAAAGGGACTATTGAGAACATCATTAGACAACTGTGTCTCAGACAGATGTAAGATATTAGGAGAGGTACTAGACAGATGGTATTCAATTGAGTAGAGGTTACTAGAGAGACTACGAATGTTGGTATAATGAATAGAAAAAGAGGAAGGTTTCACAGAGTGGGAAAAGTCATGGGAGGGGTTGGTACTTCTACTAATAGAACCCTTCCTCTCATTGGCAGTAGGTCAGGCTGAAACCTGGAGATTCTTGGCACCCCATGATGCCAGGGACTAGGGGCCACAGATTTGATGGATACTGCCATGATGATGCTTATAAGTGTTTGAGTGGATAGGAACTGACAAGAGTACTTATGTGAAAAAGTAATAATAATATGCAAGGTATGATTAGGTGTGTGGTGCCTGTAAGATGGCAGGACTAGCCCAGTAGTCCTATTCTGATGAGACAGGAAGTAAGACCAGCAATCCTGAAATGGAGAGTATAGGATGGTTCTGGGCACCACTTTAACGCTTCTCAGTCAGGACAGTAGTATTACCCTGGGAGGTTGTAGTCAACAACTTACTACCTAACAGGTACTTGTCTAGCGCACTCTTAACTTCTTTACTGTGCATAACATGCAGTTTTGTTGACAGCTGGCAATTTGTTGAAGAGTCTTGGTCTGTTTTTGTTTGAGGTGCATTCTCTTTTTGTGCATATTTTACCACAGGATTTCAGATGTAGTCCTCTACAAAGTCTCCACACCTGTTGTGCCAGTAAGTGTTATTACCAACTGTAAATTGGGAACCATACCTTCAAGGATTTTCTAAATATAAATGACGATCTACTTCTCCTAGCTGTACTCTTGGCTGTAGAGTCTCATGAATTTCAGCCAAGCCTAGTCTTTTACTTTCTTTACCTTGGTGATATGGGTTGTCAAATATCTCTAAACACTTTCCAATTCCAAAATTTTGTCCACTTTGTGGAGTAATGTTATAGTGCAGCAATTATCATTTTGGATAAGAACAAACCCCTTAAATAATATCAACATTAGTTTCTCTTCCCTTGTCTTGAAGGTCCATCAGATCCATTTCAATGTAAAATATATATAATATCACCACTGGTTTTTCTTCCCTTGTCTTGAAGGTCCATAGGATCCATTTCAACATGAAAGATAAAGACAGATCAGTCCTCCCCATCTACAGCATAAATAGCAATTTTTAAAGCAGATCTAAAAATGACTTACAGCAACACCATCTGCTATCCCTTAACTCTGAATATTGCTCAAAACTACCAAAAATCTTGAAGGAGACCCAGAAAAATTATAAAGCATATGTCTATATCAACATTTAAAATTGCCTTTCTGTATGTATTTCTATAATCTTTTTGTGATCTCCACCTCTTACGTCTAACAATTCAAAACCAATATTAAAATTCATGACCTGTAAATACAAAGAAAAACAAAACCACTAGTAAACAATTAATATAGGTGCTTTCTAAACTAGGGAGAAATAATAAAATTATGGAAAGCCCTTTACTAAGAAGTAAACACTTCACAATTTAGTGTTATGTCATGCAACACACAAGTTCTAAACACAAACATATTCAAAGTGAACGAATATATCTTGTTACTTAATACATTTCACTACTTGTGTGAATTTTCCACAGAACGTATTATCCGTGTACTTTACCCATCCTTCCGCTATTCTCACTGTTTACATGAACAAGGCAACGCAAATTCAATATTTCGAAATTAGCTTTAAAGTGACCTTGAACTGCACATTTACTTAAAATAATAACAAGCTCATTCAGATGTGGACTCTGGCACATTATAATTCACCCATGCTGTGTACACCATACTTACTGAAATCATCTTAGAAACATGCTGTTTCCTAAAAGGAATGACGATAACTTTGATGAGCATCCAATATCTGGCATTAACAACCTTGGATCACAAAAATATAAACAAAAAATATATATTTCTTCATACGTTTACAATAATGACAACAGCTGACTATCAAATTAAGCTATCCCACATCTGTACCCTACAGAAAGTCATTTCTACAACTTTCACACTGGATCATGTGTCATCAATGCACGATCTGTAAGCCCGGGCATATGACTAAACGTTGTTGTTTAGCAAAGGCTCTGATATCTTCTATCATATAAAGAATTAAGTTTGATATCAGAGGCCTAATAGAACTTTATACAATAATGATCTAACCTTATATCGCCACACATCTGCCTTCTGTACCGGCCACACGCTGATGACACTGTCCACCTGAGACGCGAAATGAAACTTCCTCAATATTTGACTCCGAATATTATTTTCAACAGGCATTTGAAAACACCATTGATATCTAAAAACTCGAATCTGATATATAATAAAGTTAAATTTGGAGTTAATAATTCATTGAAGAACACATCATAATTCTACAACATATTTAGCAGATTAGGTGTACGAGGCTGATGCAATACCTCACATAAGGTGCACATTTATTGGGGATATTCTATTCTAGGATTGTACGTTTTTACTATCATGGTAATTTTCATAATATTCTGGTATATTCCTGTCATCGTCTCTTTATGTAACTAGTGAACAAGAAATATTTCAAGTTGATCATTTTGTTTTTTCATATCGTCGCCCTGAGTGTTGTCGTTCGTGAATTTTGTTTACAGTCAAGGAATAGGAACGGAGAAGCCAGCAGAATGTATGAATTACTCTTTTTTGACACATTCTCACATGAAGTTAGCGATGTAAGTTCCTCATCATCCTTTACCAATAACGGATATTCAGGATAAGTATAGCATGCTTCTATTTTTAATAAAACAAATAATTACATACCGTGGAACCTTAAATAAAGTAGAACTGTTTTGATAGACTTGTGTCTAAGATTCGTGGTTGAATTGTTGGTATAGGTCCAGCCTATGGGCACGACGTAAATGGGTTCAGATAATCGCTTATCATTGGGCTTATACTTAGTAGAAGAAATACCAGTCGCTTCTGTCCTTACCGCCATTCCATCTAAGCTGAGTCTGTCGCCAGACGCCTCATACCTTTCCCAAGCGGTACGCCGAACACCTGAAATCAGACGAATTGTGCTATAATAACACTGTATACCAACTAAATTATGTTCATATGAGATGGTAGAACAATGATACTATAAATGATTTGTAGCCAGTCTAAAAAAGAAATAATTCCGTTTTTATTGTCCTTTCATTAAATCCATCTCGCAAACACATATTCACCATAAATAGCGAATTGATAAAACTATATCTCATGAAATTAAAAGAAAATATCTTGTAAGGATGATAAAACAACGAAGAAGGAAGTGACATAGACCTTTACTGTACCAGGAAGATTTTTTTTAGTGGGTCTTAATATCTCTCTAGGTGGTGGCATACCTGCATTTTTACAATTTGATTCACTTGCTATTTATATTAGGATAAGATCCACGTCTTCATAGCTTTTGAAGAAATTTATGTAGCTTAATCCTGATGCTTACTTTGATATTATTGTACGTACAAACGAATCAGTTTATCATTACTGATCTCTGCCCATCCCTACTATTACTGTAATTTCAGTTCAGTGATGATATAATGATAATGAGCTTTTTTTAACCATTAGAAAGGAGCATTAGATAGAAATATAAGGTAGAAGTATTAGTTAAGAACATTAACTGGGAGCGTTAAGTAGAAGTAGGTTGGAACATTAGGTAGACACATTACGCAATAGTAGTTGGTAGGAACAATTGGTAGTAGCCCATGAAAACATTGCACCAGAGTTGCCTTCTGCCAGTGGCCTGTTAAGTGTGCTGCACTAAAGGCTAAGAAACAACGCTTGAGTTCATATTTTGCCATAACCACCCCCTCGAGGGAGTTCCCAAAGGGAATAGGCATTAGAAATATAGATTGAATGTTCTCAGTTGCCAGTAATTGTTTTTCATCTCACTGTTTTCCTATTTAATGTACCTAGCATTTCTGAATGGCACTCGCGGTCAAATGCCAGAGGTGTACGATACCATATATGGTACATAAGTAGTCACTGGGTTAAAGATATCTGAGTATCTAACTTTTCCATGTATCAGGTATGCTGCAGGTCCTGCTGTGGTCAGATAATCAAACTTTCACAGTAGTTTGTTCTAGAGAGCCTGCATTTTCCCTCCCATTCCAAGCTTTGCCTATTGCAGTGGTACTTGGATATTATTTCATTATTGAATGATAATCTTCAGGTCTCCTGAAAAGTCACAATTGGAAAGTGATGGGGTTTAGTGATGATAATACTGGTATTTTGTCATTTGTAATCACCAGTATGTACAGAATATTAAAAGTTCAAGGTGATGGTTACACATCTATCACTTTCATTATTGTTTTTGATACACTTATAGGAAAACAGAAAACTTCATGTGAAATATAGAGTTAGCCATTACATAAGATCTGTTTTATTAAGAAAAAATCAAAGATATATCAAAATGTCTTTCTTACTGAAATTGTTTATTCTTCTTTCTTCCTCAGAAAGTACAACTGGATCTGGTGCAGTTTCCAAGGCCCGTACAAGTGACTGAAGTTCGTGCCATCCCTCTTGGAGCTCGAGTTCAGGCAGATTTTCCTGGTGGAGTGCGTCTTGGGTAAGTTTTGTCACAAATCGGTTTCATTTAGATTTTGATTAGACATTCTGACTCTAAATTTCTGTTGTACATTACAGAGGATTACAATATCCCACTGCAGTGAGTTAAAAAAGGTCAACAAACAGAAGTCTTAAACTTTGTCAGAGCTTTGTGCTCAGTCAGTCAGAAGTTTATTGTAAGGCAATGTATGATGTAGATTACAACTTTTAACTACAACATTTAATGATAGGTGCCTGGGTTCTATAATGCATTCCTATGTGCACAGTAGGCCAGGTAAAACTTAAAAGTTGCTTACATAGGTAAAATGGTGATTTTTTTCATACTTGTTTTCTGTTTCCCTCTAATCAAGTCTATGCCAGGAACAGGAGGATGATCTCATTTATATACATCCACTCTTTAGCAACATGTATTATGCACTGAAACTCTGTTCATAACCTAACCCTACAGACTTTTCCTCTGACCTGTTCATATACCCTGGGTTAGTCTGGTGAGTCTTTTTTTTTATTTTTTCCCCTGCCAGGAAACAGACAAAGAAAAACACATCCACTCACATACACACACATATATATATATATATATATATATATATATATATATATATATACACACATATGCACATACGCTTTTATATACGTATACACACACAAACACACACATACGTGCATATAACCACGAGGAAAATTAAACACGATAAGTTGCCAAGTGCACTTTTGTGTTATGCTTACATCATCAGGGGAGATGCAAGAATGAGATAGAAGACATAGAACAGTCAGTTAATATACTAGGGAGAGATGTAGCTAAGACAACATTAGCTAGTCTCTTCCTTGCATATCAGCTCTCCATCCACTCTTACTTATGCATTTGCTCCTCTATAGAAGGCTTTCTCACCATCTAAAAGTTGTCTCCCTATACCATAATTCCTTAACACATCCTACAAAGCATTCCACTTAACTCTGTTGTACACTTTCTCCAGATCCACAAAAGCTACATACAACTTCTTACCTTTCGCTGAATACTTTTCCACAGTCATCTATACAACAAAAATCTGATCCACACATCCCCTGCCTTTCCTAAAACCCATTTGCTCTTCATTTATTCTGTATTCAGTCACTTTCACCACTCTCTCAATTAATATTCTTGAATACACTTTTCCTGTTATACTTAACAGACTTATTCCCCTATAATTGCTACATACATCTTTAGCACCTTTTCCTTTGAGTAAAGGAATGATAATGATTTTCATCCAATCCTCAGGATCAGCCTTCTGTTTCCATGCTAAATTACATACAAGTTGCATCCACTCTGTCACACTGTCTCCTACATACTTCATCATTTCAGCCATACTCTCATCACTTCCAGGTGCCTTTCCTACCTTTAGCCTCATTATTGCACTTCTTACCTTCCTTTTTGCTAAAGGCTGCTGCACATGTATCCTCTTCCTTTCATCCTCCATACCCATGCATGTAACAACTACTGTCTCCTTCTCCCACATTCATCAGTTCTTCAAAATACTCTTTCTATTTTCCTTTCACTTCCTCCTTTTGATTCAGTATTTCCCCTTCCTTACTTCTCACATCAGCATTTCTACTCTTACATCAGCCGCTTTTCTTTTTCACCTCCCTCTAGTATAGTTTCTTATTATCCTGAAACTTTTCACTTAACTTTTTTCCAGTCTTCATCAACTCATTCTTTACTTTCCTCTATCAGCTTCTTAACATTTTGCTTGCATATTTTGTATTCTTCCCTCCTCCCTTGCTGAACTTCCAATTGAGCAGTCTACCAAATGCCTTTTTTATCTCTTCCACAGCATTTCTAATTTCTTCTGTCCACCGTGCATTGTCCTTTTTATTCTTGTATTTTACTACCTTGTATCCAACTACTGACTCTACAACCTGTAATACAGGATGTACCTCTCTAATCCAGCGCCCCACGGTCCGGCAACTACCATGCTCCGGCACGTTTTGAATCTGCTACCATTAGTTTGTGGATCTGCCACCAGGGTAGCGTTGTTTGCATGTTATTAGCGATAAGGCGCCAAAATGTTTACACTGCAGCCGAGCTAATTAAGTCCTATTAATTTCTTATATTTAGTTGTATTTTAGCCCTTCAGGATATCATTCAGGAGACCTATAGGTGCAAAAGATGGTGATAGTGCTGATAAGCGTAAGCATAAAGCATTATCGGAACTTGAAAAGGTGGTGTTACTGCGAAAATTAGATAAAGGAATTTCTGTAAAGACTGTGAGTACTATGAGATTGGATCGTCAACTGTGTATGACAGGGAAACAAAAGGAGCAGGTTTTTATTTTATTTTTTTTTTTGCTGAAAATAAAAGCCAGAAAAGTTTAAATATTTCGGAAAACTTTGAAAGGTGCCAGGAGTACAGAATGATACACTGCAATTATAAAGTGGTTAAACTCCGACGTGATGAAGGTGTAAGCATTTCTGGGGAGATAGCTGCAACAAAGTTAGTGGATGAATTTGCGCAGTTAGTGGCAGCGGAAAACTTAGCCTCAGAATAAGTGTATAATGCTGACGAAACTGCCCTGTATTGGCGTCGTATGCCACGAAAAACCCCTGCCCAAGAATGGGAGTCTCCATCTGGGGGTAAGGATTCCAAAGATAGGGTAACAATTCTTTGCTGCAGCAATGCTGCAGGAACACATAAAACCAGGCTGGTGGTAACTGGTATGAGTGTTCACCCGAGGGCCTGTAAAGGAGTGAAAATCTTCCACTTATCTACCGTAGTAATGAAAAAGGGTGGATGACAACTAAACTTTCTTGAATGGTTTGAAAATTACTTCATGCGTGAAGCTAGAGCACACTTTTAAAGGAGCATCCGCACTATCGGGCAGTGCCCGGCGGGCTCGAGTGTAAGTCCGTCTTCAGACACTTTGTGGCAACTTTGACAGGCAAATCAGCGAAATCAGACACTGCCTGGTGGTTTGACGCCAGGTTTGGAGCAACGGCGCTGCCAGTCACAAAAAGTTACTACTCTTTACCCCATATAGTTTTCTGCACTTTTTTCTTTTTTTACGCACCCAGCAATCAATATGCTACACAGCACTATTTTTTTTTCCTTTCAATTTTGCTGCACGTGGTTATACCGCACTCTTGGCCTGCCGACCACCTCCTGGCTACTGTATGACTTAACTGTCGAACCACTTCAACAGTGTGGACAACAACACAGGCATGCCTGACAGACTTTGCCCGGTAAGGGTACATCACTTCGGGAAATGCCCGATAGTGTGGACGTGGCTTAACTCTGTTAGCTTCGATCCAAAAGTGTAAAATATTTTGTATTTTTTATAATTGTTCGGCACATCCCAAAGCAGAACTTTGGAAACATTACTGGTTGTATTATTTCGTGCTTTAAGCTCTGTTCTACCCTTGATATCACAGTAATATGTATGTGGAATGAACTGGCAAGACTAGGGATTGGGCATATGTTTACATAGGGGTTCCCTTAGAAGTCACTAAGTCACTCTTTTCCGGCATTTTCTGAGGTCCGTCAGTGGTCAGGTCCCAAGGTTGACGGATTACAGAGGTTCAACCTTTAGTATTTCCCTAAACATTTTAAACACCTCATTCACACATGACTGCATTTCTGCACTCATTGCTCTTCCACCTAAGCTTTCAGGTACCTTCCTTTCATAATGCTCTCTGCATTTTTCCTAATTTATCTTCTTGCTTGCAAATTCAGTCCAAAAATCAGCTCCAAGGAAAATAAGTTTAATATACACAAATGCCCGGAGCATCATTATGAAACACGACGAACTTATGCAGTGTCTGAAAAACCGAACATTATTGTAATCTCAGAAACTTGGGTAGACTCTGAAAATAAACACTTAATCGCCGAGTTAGCAATCCCCGGATACAAACTATTTACGAAAGATCGCTAGTACCGTCATGCGGTACGGCACGCTTTCCATGGGAAGTATACGGGACTCGGAGGAGTCAGTTGTCCGCCGGCCCCCATTTGGAATTCATTGTATTTCTCGGTCATGGAATAAATTGCCTTAGTCAAGCTCTGCCTCTCGTTCCACCAATAACCTGAACATGGCGCAGTTTCGTACCGACTTCAGGGAGGTGCCAGGAGGCAGTAAGGGAGCGCCAACTCTGCAGCAGGTGCCCTTAGAAGAGGTAATCACCGACACACCGATGGGAAGCAGCGAGCGCGACTATCCATACCACAACCCCCAAGCTAGACCCTTGGGCAGGCCCCTACCAGCGCCAGTTTCAATCCAGCACAATCGCAAAGGCCGTGGTCTGCAGCATATACCCTGGCCCCTCCACCAGGACTGTGGCCTGCTACACACACGCGCCTCCTGTTAGGGCCAGGGATAGCGACCGCGTGCATGTCACTGGCAACATTCGAGGCGTAGGCCCCGCCACTAGCCGCCTCACATGTGAGACTACTGTGTAGCTGCGAAGTCCAGCAGTTCATCGACGCCCGCATCGACAAACAGGATTTCAGACAGCTTGTGACTTCAGCGGCAATTGACATAGAAGTGTAGTGATCGGCCCTCGGTGCGAGGTGGGGGCATGGTCAGATTTTTTCACACATTTCCAGACGCCAGGGGATACCGTCGGTGCATATGTTTCGAAGTGCCGCGCCATGGCGGTAGAATGCAATTTTCGCTGCCCCGATTGTGATAATTCGCAGATAGAATATATGCTGAGTAGAAAAGTGGTCATGGGACTATGTGATCGCATCATGAAAACAGACCTGCTACGATGTTTTCCCCGCCTTGAATCTGTGAGTGAAATAGTGAGCCATTACGAAATAATAGAAGCCGCAGGCAAAGCGGCCGGGTGGCGGGAAACGCGCCATGTGTTCGCCGAGGCGGACGTACGAGCAGCCACCGCCTCCCCCCTACAACCCCCGCACCCCACCCCCACCGAGATGGCGGCGACCAGCACTCCACGCGAGCGGGACCCGCAGCGCTTATATTAACACTGGAGCGGGGCGCGGCCGAAAGCGTTGCCGAGGTTGCGGGGACAGTGCCTGTGGTGTTGTCAACCAGTGTCCCTCCCGCAACGCTGTATGCCGCAATTGTGGGCGGAAAGGGCACTTCTAGCGTCTGTGCCGCTCCCTCACCCCAGGAGGTGACCCCTCCCCTTCCAATGCAGTGATTGCTGGGAATGTGGAAGCAGCGGCTGACCTGCCTGTGCGGATCGTCTGCTCCCACCCACAGGCAGATTGCTACAACACGGCCTTAGCAGACACAGAAGCGCAGGTGTGCATCTCAGGGCGCCCCCCTGCTGGGGGAAATTGGGGTCTCCCCGCGTCAACTCCTCAACTCCATCTCTCGCCCAGAACGGTCAGCCACGTCGCCGGCGGAAGAGTGAATCTCTTGGGGAGCCTGATGTGCCGGGTGACAGCAGGGGCAAACACTACTTCGGAGTGCGTGTACAGCGACTCTACCTGTCGCTCGGGGCCTGCAAGGCCCTGCAGTTGTTACCGCAAGACTTCCCACGCCCCAGAGCACGAGTTAATTCGGTGGTAGCCCCTGGAACTCCACAGACCCCCACCCACCCCATCACACCGCCGCACGAGTTGGTGGAGGAAAATGTGGAGCGACTCGAGAGGTGGTTTCTGGAGCAATTCGGGCACACACTGTTTGCAGTGGAGCGCACATCCTCGCCGGAGATGCTCCCCCCCCCCCCCACAACCACATCCACCTCCGGCCTGACGCACGCCCCCATGTACTAAACGTACCTGCCAATGTTTCCCACCACTTCGACGAGGTGCGGCGCCAGCTCGACGACGACATCAACAAGGGCATAATCGAGGAGGTGCCCGAGGGGTAAACAACCGAGTGGTGTACACGTATGGTGGTGGTGCCCAAGAAGAACGGGAAGCCACGCAGGACAGTGGATTTCCAGAAGCTTAATTAAGCTTGCTTGCATGAGACCCACCTGTCCTCATCATCCACTAATAGGTCTTTCTGGTCTTTAGATAAGGGCATCTCTAGCAACTTCTGTCGCTCTATCTTCCGCTCACTTTTCCGTCCTGACGGTACTATAGCTGTCTCTCCCATTGACAAAGCAACTCTGGTTCCCGTTTCTCCTCTTAACTCCACCTTGGGTGACTCCAACATTCCCTCACCCCCTAATGCTCCTCTTACTAATCCTATTACTCTTTCTGTAATCTCTTTTCGGACTGTCCGAAAAGCTCTTCTTTCTCTGGACACAAGCAAGGCTTACGGTCCTGATGGCATC
>JAYMFT010205990.1:0-11592 GCA_038088735.1 Panulirus argus | reverse complement strand
TGAGGCTGAAGGTAGGAAAGGCACCTGGAGTGGATGGGATTATAGCTGAAATGCTGAAGTATGGAGGAGAAAGTGTGGTAGAGTGGATGCAACTTACATGTAATTTAGCATGGAAACAGAAGGTTGTGCCTGGGGATAGGATGAAAGCTGTTATTGTTCCTTTATTTAAAGGAAAAGGTGCTGAGGATAAATGTAGCAATTATAGGGGAATAAGTTTGCTAAGTGTACCAGGAAAAGTGTATGCTAGAATGTTAATTGATAAAGTGATAGAACTGACTGAATGCAGAATAAGTGAAGAGCAAGGAGGATTTTAGGAAAGGTAGAGGATGTGTGGATCAGATTTTTGTAGTAAAGATGACTATGTAAAAGTATTTAGCGAAAAGTAAGAAGCTGTATGCAGCTTTTATGGAATGTTTTATGTGTCAAGGATATATGCTATAGGGGGACAGCTGCTGCATGGTGTGAAAGCCTTCTGCAAAGGAGCAAATGTGAGTGTAAGAGTGGATGGAGAGTTGAGAGAAAGTTTTAGGATACATGTAGGTGTGAGGCAGGGATGTGTGATGTCACCGCAGCTTTTTGATATGTATGTGGATGGAGTGATAAGAGAGATGAAAGCAAAAATTGGGAAATGGGACGCAGAGGTGGAGTGTGTCGGTGAGATGTGGTAGCTAGTGGTAAGCCTGTTTTTGTATGATACTGTGTTGTTTGCTGAGAGCGAAGAGGAGTTGCAGAATGTTGTAAGTGTGCTTTATGATGTGTGTAAGTGTAGACAATTGAAGGTAAATGCAAGTGAAAGTGAAGTAATTGTGTTTGAAAGGGTGCTTTATAATGTGTGTAAGTGTAGACAATTGAAGGTAAATGCAAGTGAAAGTGAAGTAATTGTGTTTGAAAGGAAGCTGTGAAAGTATAGATTTTGTATTACCATACAGAGTGAAAGAAGAAAGTGTGCTAAATTGTGCTTTGGATATGGGGAAGAAAGACTGGAAGAAGTGAGATAATTTAAGAGTAGAAGCTGTCCTGGGTAAGTGTGGTGATATGGAAGGAGAGAGAAGGGAAAGAACAGCACAGGGTAGAAGAGTCAGTGGGTCTCTTAGTAGAATAATGAAGGGTAGAGGTGAAAGTTTGGAAGTGAAGAGAGAATTAAGGGACAGCAACTGCCTTTACTTTTATATTTATGTGATCCATGAGGTAATGGAGGACAGAAAACTGATATAGTAGAAAACTAGACCATTTTCAAAGAAAAACCCACCTATATCCTGCAGTAGGTATCACCCAATCTTTCTGCTCATGCACAGTGTTAGAATGAGAGTAGCATATTTTTGAATATATACATATTATTCACCACCACTGCTGTGCAGTGTGTTTGAAATAAGAATACAGTGGGAAACAAAGTTTGAGAGAAAGAAAGAAACAAAAGCAGTATCCCTTCCTCATATGCCAACCACTGTCCCTTTTAACTCATTTTTGGTGTTGTGTGAAATATCTCAAAATATCGTTAATAACCACTAATGCCCTGCCTTTATATGAAATAAAGAGTAGAATGAGAAATCAAATTCAAGAGAAAGAAACAACTTCATGTCCTTTTCTGTCATCATAAGCTGCCATATATATCAAGCCCAACTCCTGTTGCCCCTCTCTCAGCATTTGACTGGGCCAACACTAAGGCATTTATTTAACTTTCAGAGGATTTTCTATTACTTTTGCATGTGAATGTTTCGTTTCATAAAGGAATAAATGTTTTAAGTTCTTTTAAATTCCACCCATGCAGATGGACAGTGCATCCAATTTACTGCTGTTTGAGGCTTAAACAATGAAGTACTGTTGCTGTCAGAGTTTAATTTGTGTATCAACCATTGTATATTAGTTTTATCTTTATTTAACCCTGGGTCTGCTTCTCTAGGGGTTCCTGCAGCTTCAAGGATGTGCTGCAATCAGTAATAGGGAATGGATGGACTCCTTTTGAGTGAGATGTTCTTCTGTGAGATTTTACTCTGATGATACAACCTCATCTAAGGTGGCTTTTCACAACAGATGGAGTCTGATAACAATATTCAAAACCGTTAATGACCCATGCACAGGAGCCAAGAAGGAGCTTGTCACATTGAACTGTTTTTAACTCAATTTTTACTATATTTTCTCTTTCCCCCAACTAATTTGTCTTTTTCTATATTCCCAGCAACGTTTCCTTTATAGGTTCAGTTGAAAAATGCATTATCAAGTGGTGCAGCTAAAGTATTTTGACAAGGTAATAAAGAGAAGTTGAGCTTGAAGAAGACCTTTGTACATTGTAGTGAAGAGCCCCACTGTTGACTAAAATACCATGAGAACTGAGGAGCTGTGAAAGGAATTATTAAACAGATCTACTGTGTATTTGGAAGAATAATGAAGCAGATACATACATGATTACAAGCATGGAATCAAAGGGGCAGATTTCTGAAGTGTTTTAATGTTACAGCTAATACATTAGTGTGTGAAAAACTATTATATTTTTATGACAACTGAAACAAACAGTTAATAGTCTCCTGTAGTTGATCATTTTGTAACTGTTTACAAAATTATTTCATGTCATGGTGTTATTGTAGGTTGTGTTATTCGTCGCCATGTATCAGTCAATCTGTAGCAGTTGTGACTGGTAGTACTTACTTCCAAATTACAGTCAATATTCATCCTCAAATTACAATTTACGCGTTATCAAATTAAATTTACACTTGTTCTCAAATACAGTGTGCACTTTGTCTCAAATAAGTCTACACTTGTTTTCAAATTTCAGATTACAGTTTACACGCTTTCAAATTACAGTATACTCATTTTCTCATATTACATTTACACTTGTTCTCAAATGACATTCTACACTTGATCTCAAATTAGTCTACACTTGTTCTCGTGTTACAACCTACTTTTGTTTTCAAATTATAGTCTCCACTTGTTCTCAGATTATAATTTATTCATGCTTTTAAATGATAGACTAAACTTGTTCTCAAAGTGTAAACTACTCTTGTTCTCAAATTACAGTCTACACTTGTTCTCAGATTTTTTTTTTTTTTTTTTTGTACTCTTTTCAAATTATAGGATACTCTTGTTCTCAGATTGCAGTCTTCATACTTGTTTGCAAATTACATTTTACAATTGTTCTCAAATTAGTCTGCTTTTGTTTTCAGTTTATAGTGTACACATTCTCAAATTACAATCTGCTTGTTTTCAAATTATAGACTAAACTTCTCAAAATATAATTTACTTTAGTTCTCGAAATAACAGTCTACACTTGTTCTCAGATTACAGAGTAAATTAGTTTTCAAATTAGGGTCTACATTTGTTCTTAAATTATAGTCCACTCTTGTTCTCAAATTACAGTCTACACACTTGTTTGCAAATTAGTCTACACTTCTTAAAATATAATCAATACTTGTTTGCAAATTACAGTGTACACTTATTCTCAAATTATAGTCTACACACTTATTTGCAAATTATAGTTTATACTTATTCTCAAATTATCTACACACTTATTTGCAAATTGTATCCTACATTTTTCAAATTACACTTGTTCTCAAATTAGTCTATACTTCCTCTCATAATATAGTCTACACTTGTTTTCAAATTATAGTCTACTCTCATTTTAAGATTATAGTTTTCACTTCTCAAATTATAGTGTACACTTGATCGCAAATTAGTTTGCACTTCTCTCAAATTAAAGTCTACACTTGTTCTTTAATTATAGTCTACACTTTTCAAATTAGTTTATACCTGTTCTTGTACTATAGTCTACATTTATTTTCTAATTACAATTTACACTTCTCAAATTACTGTCTACACTTGGTCTCAAATTAATCTACTCATGTTTTCAAATTTCATTTTTCAAATACCCGTTCTCAGATTAATCGTAGTCTACACCATTTCTCACATTCCTTTGATTCAGTGGCTGTCCAACAATTTTTAGTGTTTTTGCTTATTTGGTAAAACTGTTGACAGTTTTGCTCTTGATACTTTTTTGAAATGTAAACACTTAACAGTACTGCTATTAGAGGGAGATAAACCAAATGTACATTCTGGGCTGACTACCTTGTTTATAAATTTTAGGCATGTTTAGCTTTGCTCTGAAAAGCACATGTATATACTAGCTGATCTTGTTTATAAACTTCAGGCATATTAAGTTGCTGTCTGACAATCTTATGAACTTGAGGCATATTTATGTACTGTCTGACTACTTTGGTTATAAATTAGTAGCATAATTAGCTACTGGATGACTACCTTGTTTATAAACGTATGGCATATTTAGCTACCGGCTGACTACCATGTTTATAAACTTGTGGCATAATTAGCTACTGACAGACTATCTTGTTTATAAACCTAAGATATATTTAGCTACTGTTGGAGTGCTTTGCTTGTAAACTTAAGGCATATTTGGCTACATATATTTTCTCCATTCTGCAGTATAATATATTGATGACAAGAAATATTAAAGTCCCTTTATATGATGAAATTTAAATTCTGGAATTGAATGAAAAGTATTATCAGCAAGGCTTCACTGGACTATACTGTAGCATAAAACAGCTTGTACGAGAAACTGCTGAAGTACAATACTTCCGATTCTTATACGTTGTGGTCATATATATATATATATATATATATATGTAAAGTCTTTGTGAAATTTAAAATGTAAAATATTTTCATAATGTTTATTAACAGACTGAAATAATTTTGTGAAATTTGAGATTAAAATCATCTCATAATCAGTTTTGTATCCGACTGAAATGGTCTTAATTATGATCAGTTATATGAGATTAGAGTAAAATTAAGCATGTGTAATCCAGTTACTGTATTACTCCGGTTCTAAAATATTTCAAACTTTTACATACTGCCAGTTATACATCACATGAAATTTATCTTTACTGCAGAAGTTTCAATACCCAGTTTTCGTGCATTAAATCATTTCAACTATCCATCAGGGATTCATCTGAATCTGATAAGTATCCATCCATCAAATGTTCAGTCATCCAAATTTTGTATCTCTGAACCTGAATAGTGCTTACAGTCTTTTGTGAATTAGTCACCTGAGACTGCTCTTCGAGCACTTAAGGTTACTTTTGTTCAGTGTGCATCTTGGTGGTGATTTTCATCAGAAAAGATTCTTGATGGTCATTTTCATGAGTCCTTGGCTGTCATCAGAAAAGATAAGACATTCCTTCACACTGTTACATAAAAACAGCAAGTATGGTTACAGATTCATCATGGAGCAGTTCATAGAACTAAATGTGTTTGATCTCAAGTATTTCAGTAGAAAATTGGTTATGAAATGGATTGAAAAAGATGAGAGTTCAGTATAGGTAAAGCAACTTTTGGTAAAGGCTCAACCTTACCAACACCTGTTGCTAGTACCAAGATAAACTTCAGCACCTTTTTTTGGTATATGTACAATACAGAATTGCTTGGTATTTTTCTTATTGTTCATATCTTAGATACAGTAACATTCAGGTATCCAAATATTCAAGTCATCCAACTTGTGACAGATCTAAATGTGGTCAGATAGTTACCGGACTTCAGCTGTACTTTGTTCCATGGTTTTTCATTTTCCTCTTAATATTATTAATCTAGAAGCAGGTTCCAAAGATTTTTAAGTTTTGGCAAGAATGACTATTGTAGCAAAAGATTAAGTAACATTAGTTATCAAAAATAGTGTACCAAAAATGGTTCATGGGTAGTAAAGGTATTGGAATATAACTACTGTACATATCATACATGAATTTTATGGTGGATTTAAATCAGCTTATGCTAATGGGTTTTCCTTTTTAGAATAATCTATTTAAGTGTATTCCTTAGTATTATAAGCTGAAAGTATGAAATTTCTTTATATTGCTTTATATTCTAAGCAAAATATTGTTTCTTTTCATTTAATCTTTTATGTGATTAAAATTGTCACAAAAATTTTGGAACAGGAAAAATTTTTTTTGTGTAGCTTCTCATTGGAGGATAGGAAAATTTATGTATTAAATAGATGAACGGCATTTAAAATCAGTTTTATGCATATTACAAGGGATCTGGAATGACAAGCCAGAAGTGTCATGAGTTAAGTTATCCTTTTCCTATACCTAGAGGCTCGTTACCTGCTTGAACCATCAGTTTTATAGATTATTTATATATAATAGGATATTACTAAATTATCAGGCTGGACTTTTACATTGCAACAAATGGTGATCTTGTACTTCATTGATTTTCTTATTGTCCTAAGAGTTTGATAAGATCTTTCTAAACCTTTTTTGATGGAGCCTATAGCTTAAGTTGGTTACTGGAATTGTATATTTTTTATGTTTTGGAATAAACAAAAGCTAGTTGTGAACAGTAGGGTTATATAGATTACATTTTCCTTTGTGGAGGGGTTTAAAAGTGGAATATGGATATATTAAAAGTTCTTGGTTAGTTACCAGTAAAAGTATTGAACAGGATCATTAAGAATGCTGCCATGATTTACCTGAAACTAAACAGTGTTAATAGCGATTTGTTTATTTGATAATGGTCGCATTGTGTTCCTATTTAGCGGCACACGTTTGTAACACAGAACACTTTCATTGTGTATAAAACAGTTAGGTCTGATATTCAGGCTTTAAAATGTTCTTGGCTCTTTTGACTGGAGTAATGGTATACATGTCGGTACCTACCTACATATCCTGTCCACCACCAGGCTTCAAGAATTGTACTTAAATATAATCTGTGTAATGCTATGGTACATGTGGCAAGAGCATGCAGAAAATCAGGAATGCTTTTGTTTCCATTTTAATACTTTTGAAAATTACAAGCATGCTTTTTCAGGATTTTAAGCCAGTAGGTTTGATACAGGATTTAGTCTCCTGAATTATTTGCAGTACGTATGTATGAAAGTGTTTAGAGCTTGAGTGATGTTTCTGCTAATGAGATACAGAGTAACTTCTTTTCAGGTCAGTATATTACATAACAGGAAAAGCTTTTCAGAAAATTTTAAGCTTTAGAATGAGATGCTTTAAAAACAAAAGATACTGTTAAGTGTGAAAAGACAACCTCATTCAAGTTTGAAGTTACTGCATATACTGCTGTTGGTAAACAAGTTAGAAGGAAATGATTATTACTGCTGTCAAAAAGTTAAAGTAAAGAACAAGTTATCTTGCAAATCTGTGACAACAAATGATGAGAAGATTGTGTAATTGTAGGATCTTGTCAGTTACATTAAAGGAGAAAAGATGCTTTACAAAAGTGAGCAGTGATGTGTCAGTGTGCCGTCTTCCTAAAGCACCACACTGCTTGATGCTCTTGTTATGGGCAAGAGGACTTTGCCTATGTTGTTGAAAAGAACTGTTTGGTGCTCAAATCCAGAGGTTCTGGAATCCTTAATACAAAAGTTTAAAACAATTCTTGTTGTTTCATTCCTTTCATCAGTGAACTTACCAAATTAACCTAAATCCACTTAATAAGTACACATCAGGTAGGTAGTAGTTGGTAGGCAGCCAATGACCAGGAAGGAATATTACCAGTACTACCCACTTGGGTATCAGGGAGGTTAGTATACCTTCTTAGTGAGCCAGCACTTTAGCAGTTATCAAATTGCACTCCTCTGACCCAGTCAGCTGTTTTTTCTTTCTGCCTCACTAACACATGGACTACTGGCATTCTGTCCACAAACATATAATCTCTCCCTGTCATATGTAACACTCGACAACACTTAACTCATGAAGCTCATTCTACATAGCTAGATTTTCCTGTGGTGAGTGGTGTGTGCTTTCCTTTTGGCAAAATTGTAGGAGCAGTAGACAGAAGTAGTAGGTAGAAACATTTGGTAAAAGAAGTAGGTAGGAGCATTAGGTATACATAGTCAGTAGGAACATTAGGTAGGAGCCTCTGCAAACACCACTAGAGTTGCCCTCTGCCAGTGACCTATTAAAGGTGAGGTGCTAAAGGCTTAAAAGCAGCACTGGACTTCACTAGTTATGGAGACTATTCCCATGGCCACCCCCTTGAGGGAGCTCCAGTAGGGAGGGAACAGGTGTCAGAGACAGAAGAACACATCACCTGTCAACTTACCAGCATCCTTTATAATTTGCATTGTACAGTACACTGGCAGTGAGATTAAGGTGTTGACCATAATGAATATATTCGAAACTTACTGTTGCCAAGTCTGGGCCACTGTAAATAACACTTCCCAAAAGCACTTCTACACTTATGCTAAAGTGGAGTAGTTAGACCCTCTCAGCTGCCAGGGTCGTTAACCTTTTCATTGCACATTCATTCTGGAATTATTTCAGTGTGGAGAAGAAAGATCTAGTTCGTACATTTTTCCCCCAAGCAGAATATCCCTATATTGTATATCAAAGAAGAAAATAGACAAAAATAATATACATTCCTTGAAACATTACTGGTTTAGGAGGCTGTTTAAGGGACTTGGGCAAGCCCTGGATAGTGACATGGATCCTCCGTGTTTATATGATGATTACGGTTTTTCATCTTGGTGTAACATTTTTCTATATACACCAAATCATTATACACTGTGTTTTATACCAGGCATGATTCTACACATCCCATATGTATCATTTACACTTTTTTATATGATTTGATACAGCATCATGTCACTGAAAAACAGAACTTTATTTACCTAAATGATTGAAAAAGACCCAGTTTTCATCAGAAATATAAATAAAATTCATGACAGTATGTTAATATTACTGTAAAAATGTCACAATTGTTGCATCAGTGTGATTTCCTGCAATGATGATGCAGTTGGACATATTGTGATTTATTGGTAACTTTGATGTGCGATATTTTTTCCAGCTGTGTTGTGAAGTGGCTAATGACATCTGCAGATAAAAAATGGAACTGTCCATCAGCTGGGAACTCATGCGAGGGTGCAAAGCTTGAGTCACAAATGTGGCACAACTCAACATTTTCCATCCTGCTACAAATGTGGCTTGGCACAGTGATAGAGTTAAGGCTATCACTGTCAAGTTACATCCACCAACTGAACAGTTTTTAACACTTTATTGGATGTTAAGGATATTTTAAGGCTATATAAACTCTTGCTAAGCATGTGACCCTTGAGGTAGTTGGTAAAATATGAAAATTACAATGTTCTGAGACTACATTTGGGTTATGAAAAACTGAGTTATCAAAAGTTACCTGAACAGAAGGAAATAGTGAAAAGAATAACAATAATACTAATAGTATTCTGTTAATATCTTTTCTATATATCTTGTTGATTTTCAAAACCTCCCTGTTCACCTATACTTACATCATCCTCTACAATTTTCCCTTTGAATCCCTAAGGTGGTTAGCTGCTCCTTAAGTGACAACCAACTCCTGGTGAATGTATGGGAAAGTTATGGATTTTCACCTGCCTTGTTCACAATATTCTTTTAAAATTTCTTTGTTCACTCTTATCCTCCTATACTTGTTCCATGCTTTCTTATACCTTGCAAATACTGGCCAGTTGGAGTGCCATCTTTATTATTGCCACTGAATATCTGGAAGCCCCCCCCCCCTTTTTTTTTTTTTTCATAATTGTTCCTCAGTATTAGAGGAATTAGGTACCAATGCCTCTAATCTTTCATGGTAGATTTCATAGATCCTCTCACCACAAAGCCCTGGCTTCTGCTACTGAACTCCATTTCCAGATCTACATTACCATTTCTCACCTCTGTTCTTTTTATGTCCTAAATTACCACTGTTCAAACTGGAGCATTATATGATTACTTCAACCAACTGGTGTACCGTGAATAATGTTCCCAATAATCATGCTAGTATACGTGAAGATATGATCTAGCAATGGTGTATCAGTCCGTTTCATATTAGTGTGCTCCCTGACATGTTGGTATAGAAAACTTTCCTGAAAAGCTGTAAAAACTTATGTCTCCATAATTCCTGTCATAATGATAATCCAAACTTCCTTATTCTATCTCTTTATAACTGAAGAAGTGAGTCTTTCCTGATTGTTCCTTTACTGTAATTACTGTATATTTGTTTCAGATCATCTCGGTTCTCTGCAAGATTTTATAATATTAACACCACTCGGTTTTCCATACAGTTCCTCTTCCCATTAAGTAAGGAGTCCTGGAATGCACGTTTAATTGCTAGCCAGTTTTAATGATGAGTGTGATTTGTTAAACAACAGAAAAGATGAATTAGAAAACAGATGACAAACCTACGCAGGAAAAACTTCTTAACTGGGGATAACACAGGTTCAGAGAAAAGAGGTCATGCATCATAAAACCTTCAAGACTTCTATGACATGGTGATCTCAGTCTTAGATCAAAGAGATGGATGAGTAGACTGTATGTTCCAAAACTTCTGGGAAGCCTTTGACACAATACCCCATCAGAGGCTGATTAGATTGCTTGAGCAAACTCCTTCACTGGATTGACAATAACTTAGTGGAAAGGAACAAAAGATGCAGAAAAGAGGCACATTCACAAAATGGACAGATTTTACAAGTCAAGTGCTGCAGGGCTAAATCATAGGCCCAATGTTACTCTAGGTGCATGTAAATAACAGGTATGAAAGACTAGTTTTCTGACCAAAAATATTGCTAGCACTGCCAGGGTCATGAGATGAGGAATGAAAACTATTGCATCAGCTTACAGGGGACTTGGATAATATCCAAATGTTGGTCTTACAAATGGTATATGAGAGTCAGTCCAAGTAGGTGCAAAGTAATGGGGATGGGACATAGCATAATAATGTGGATATTACTTAGAAGGAAATAAACAACAGGAATCAATGCGTGAAAGAGATCTAGGGGTCAACATTGTACCTATTCCATTGCTAGAGTTACACATCAGGAGAATTGTGAAAGAAGTAAACTGAAGTCTGGCAAATATTAAAATCACATTCAAGTATACAGATAATGAAGAAAGCTACTCTCAACATATATTACAGTGAAGCTGCATTATGCCTCTCAGGACTGGCCACCACATCATGGTGAAGCGGTTAGCATTACTGAATGTCATGCACGCATGAGCAATCTGGGATCAAACCCACATAGGTCTGAATCCTGGTTGTGGCTGTCAGACCACATTCTATCCAGCTGCTCATCCTTCCATAGGAGCTGGTCAATAGAATGGATACTGAACACGGGCTGGGGTGTGTGCGGGTGTGCATACATACATAGGAGTAAACGTGGTACATATGTTTATATTTGCTGATCACCGGAAGGAAAATGAAGCACAATAAGCCCCAAGTGCACTGTCATGTAATGATCAAACTGGATAGCTTTGTTGTAGGCAAAATTTGTAAATGGTTCCCTGTCTTGTTCACATAAAATATTATGATAGGCATGGCGCCATACCAAAACACCACCCATTGGAAACACGTGTACTAAGGGTGTCTTAGTTCCACCTCTTCTTTGTATATAAACTAACTGTTTTAAGTCTTCTCTCTCATTCTTGTATCTCTCCTGACGATGTGATCATTACATGAAAATCCACATAGAGCTTCTTATAATGTTTCATTTTCCTTGTGGTCATCCGAAAATATTAGACCATGTGCACCACTGTGACCTACTACAATATATATATATATATATATATATATATATATCCCCTGGGGATAGGGGTGTAAGAATACTTCCCCCGTATTCCCTGC
>JAYMFT010205979.1:0-11592 GCA_038088735.1 Panulirus argus | reverse complement strand
TGTCATATATATATATATATATATATATATATATATATATATATATATATGCACCATAGTTGATTAGAATACGGCAATTAACAGGAGTCTAATGTTGGTATCAATCACCTATAGGTAATATATACTTGCCAGAAATGTATAATGTCCCCATAAGCTCTCAGATTTATACATAAAAATCATCGCCTTTAGTCGCATGTCTTTTTGGAATATAAACTAAAACATTTTTTTATCTTTTACGCGTGGGAAGTCACATATGTATAATGCCTCATATAAAGCTAAAGCAAGAGAAACACGGAAGAGGAATTATACAACTAGAATGCCAGCCAACTGACATAGGTAAGAAAAAATTATACCTCATCTATGCTGAAATGCGACAAAGAAAGACGAGAAGCATTATACATCTTCTATAGCGTAATCCAACTGCAAAAGGTGAGGCGGATTATTCATCTTGCATAATGTAATCCAACTTAAAAAGGTATGAAGGATTATACATAGGTAAAGTAACCCACAATGAGATTATGATATCGAGTTATACTTCGAGCACACAACACAAACTCTGTGTCAGATTAAACTGAGCGACCGTTTGACACATCAACGACATAACTCACGAAAGACCAACAATCTGTTCTCTTTATCCTTTCTTTTTTTTTTCTTCTTTCTTTGGGAGTCACGTCACGTCGCATGCGACGCACCGGCGACGTATAATATATCACTGCTGCGTCAGGCGGGTGCTGGGCCATGAATGACCCCCCTCCCCCCAGGTAAAACCGGCAGGTGTCAAATAGACGCTTGAATGTCGGGCTGGTCAAAGATAACGCTGCCAAGGACCTGTCTCATACTTGACACAGACTGTCACCTCGCCCGCTACTGCCCTCCCCCCAACCTAACACCCCCTCCCTCTCTCTCTCTCTCTGCCTAAACGGCCACCCCCACCCCCTCTTTGAGCCTCCCTACCAGCACATGTTTTGGCAGTGCGTCACCATCTGCGTCTCGTCCGTCACCCCGTATGGCTCAGGCGTCACGACAAAATTGTACAGGTGCCTATCTCCAGCCACCTGCAAAGGCTGATGCATGACGGGTGACATATTATGCCCCCCTGCAGGAGAGAGAAAAAAAAAAGAAAGAAAAGAAATAATAAGGGATCTTTTTTCTTTCTTACAAGAGCTGAAATGCTCTTTTTGAGAAGTTAGACAGTGGCTCGAAGCGTATCTTCCGTGATTGGTAATAACTTTAGATAGATCTGGCAGGGGGATGATCCAGTGGTCACAAGGAGACATCATTTCTGGCCATAACTGTAGCCATAGAGGAGATTTAGCACTGGGCGTAGCTCCCGGGCCGGGGCAAGGCGACTAGTCAGCTGCCCATCGAGCCTTAGATAAATGATTGGAATTCAGCTGCTAGCGATACACAGCCATTGTTGGTGTAATCCTCTAAGGGGGCACCCCTGTATCATCCGACCAGCCCTCTTCTTGATGGGTCTCGAGTTTAAGACGCAATGAGTTACTGCAATCGGTTTCAGGTTACCCTCATGATGAGTCCTGAGAAACTTCAGGCAATAGTGGAAGCTCCCATGACTTCGAGGGGAAAATAAGCTGGTGTTTCACGACAATGGGTACATTCGAGATGAATCTTGAGGTGATGGTGGAATCACGGACACTTCTGTAACTTTATGGGGTACCAAGAAAGTAATGGTGTTTCACCAGTTGATGCTGAAAATACATAAGATGTAGTAATCTAGCGAGACTGTGTGATATCTATCAAGTTGCTCCTAACACAGACACACACAGACGAATGAAGCAGTAAAGGCTCATTGCAAGGCTGTCAGGCAGATTATACCCAACAAAATCACATGTGATTGTCCATTTGAAGGAAAGGTTGAGGGAAATTAACTGCGCACGATGGCCCACTTCCTGCGAGAGTGGCAAGCAAGATAACTTGATGATTGTCAGTGGCGGCGTTGGCCTTGCTGCAGGAGGACGGGAGGGGTGTCTCCCTGGCGGACCGGGCGCACGCTCGTTCGCTTGCTCGTCAGGACGTGGGTACACGCGCGAGGTTTGCTGGGTAGAGGGGGTCAACCACGAGAGAGAGAGAGAGAGAGAGAGAGAGAGAGAGAGAGAGAGGTGATATCTTCCCTTTTTTTTGTACGATAGCGTAATGCTACCAAGCTGAATGCAAATTATGGAGTTGAATGTCTCTCCTAAGTGGTGGTTGCGCTATGAAGCCGACTCGTTAGAAAGCATCGGTGAGGGACAGGGAACGTGGCGGTTTGGCTCGGACAGCAAAGCTGAAATGGCAGGATGAAAGAAGAACCGATTCGTGCTGAAATGTACGAGAAAACAGTGTTCTAAACACAGTAGAATTTACCGTGGGAGTCGGTAGGGGGGTAGTGCGTATGTAAACCCAGAGTGCCTAATACAGGAAAGAATGCCTGAGGTGGCCTTTACCAGGTAGAATGTCCAAGTCTGTTCAGGCTAGAATATCGGAGATAGTCAGTACCAGTGAAAATGTCCGTGAGTCTGTTTAGATAAGACTCTCCACAAGGCTCGGCACAGGGTGGAATGCCTGAAAGGTTTTGTACAGGGAAGAGTGACCGAGAGAACCTGTAGTGAAGAATCATTCCCATGAAGGGATACATTTAGGAGTATACCCAGGAGGGAATGTAGGCGGGAGAATGCACAAGAGAGTTTGCGGAATGAGAGTTATCTGACGGCTGTTATATAGTGAAGAATGTCCAAATGGGTCATTGTATGTGAGGAGAGAATATCCGAAAGGATCTCTATCGGGGATGATATCCAAAAAGATATTCAAAGAGGAGAACATTTGAAGGGTCTGTTTAAGGGAAAATATCCAAAATAGTACGTATGTACGTTCAATTAATTCCCACTGTAGAAAATTGGGAACCGCCCACTACTGTATTTCCTGGGCAAGTTAAGAGACTGACATACATTGCTCGGGTACGGACCATTCTGCGAAGGAAGACCTATTGTAAATGTTACGCTTGTTGGAATAGAGGTACGTTCCCTGATGCAACCTGTGTGATGACATCTTCCGTCACCGTTTTAATATAAATGTACGTCATACAGACACACCAGCCTCCCGTTCCTCATTGTCTCCGATACATTTCTCAGAGCAACTGCTATTGCTCTTACATGACGAGGTCATCCAATCTCCGAGGCTTCCTTGTGACGACGGACGCGTCAGCCGATGCCTTCGCCCAGGTATGTATGTTCGGGGTCTGTCCTACCCCAATCCTGATAATCTAATTCACCACAAGACAGTAGCAGTATGCTGACACTCCGAGCCATCTCCATCATCTATCCAACGAGTTATTCCGGTACTTGTGGGATATAGCTTCTTAAGCCTACGCTTTTATCAGGCTCCCTGTTTTTACCTGCATCTCTTGGGGCTACATATTACGGGTTGTGTCCCATGCACCAAGTCTCAGTTAGTTTGTCATTGGCAAAATGAATAATCCCCAAGCTATGGCATTCTCGGATGAAAAGTAAATGGAATATGAGACAAAGAATGAAGATATCAATTAGATATCCACACTGTTTATAGATCTGACTCTTAAAGGTAAAAAAGGTTGTAGAAAAAAAGAATGACTAAAGAAGGAAGACAATTTCACATCTCCGATGTTTGAAGAAAGGAGGTGGTATCATAACGGTCAAGCCTCGTCAAGACTCCTCAAAGAAACTCTTAGGAAGCTGTGCGCCAGACGCCTTCGTGGCAGGAACACACACACACACAGACAGCTCATTTGAGCAGCGGCGAACAAAATGCCTGCAGAACAGGAAGAGGGCAGCAACATCAAGGCGTACAATCTAGCGATTGGCTGAGGAGAAGTGACAGCTAGAGAATCAACGATGATGGAAGGCTCTCAATTCCAGTTTGACTACGTAACAGGTGGCGGATGAGCCAGTCCAGATATGCGAACGGTATCCCATACTGGAGCGAATAAAGTCCTTGTAGATATGGATTGGCCGCTCACAGGGAAAAACAACTGTGGCACGTATTTAGCACCCCTAAGCATTTGGGAAGCAGAAACACGATGTTGATCATACGGGGCTTCCAAAGGAGAGTGTGGAGTGTGAATGACATGGTTATGAACGCATTTATGCTGTTACAGGGTGGCATTACGACGTTCAGGGAGGACGACCAGAGGGAGAACTAGCAAGATGTTCGGCTAGAAACTGCATTTTTGCAATGCTGAATTTAGTCAGGTTACTCTTTCCTCATTGCGAGATGTTGCACAGGTCTGAGTAAAGAGAGAATTTGTACCCAGTGTAAGAAAGAGAACGCGGATCAGGCGAAGGACGGGAGGGAAAGTGGGCTGAAGTGTTTAAGGTGAACGGGGTGAGAGGCTGAAGAGAAAATATCATTTATGGAAAGTAGAGATAACGAGAGCAGGCGATACGACAGATCCCTTAAGAACAGGATAAGAAGGGTAAAAGTCTCTCCATCAACGACTGGGTGTAAAAACAGTACAAAGCGGCATGAAACAGTATACTATGCCATAAAACAGAACGCACAGGCATACACTAAAGAGTGGTATACAAAAATACGAAGTGGCATACAGCAGTACAGAATGGTATACCACAAACATGCTACGCTATACAATAGTATACAGTGGTATACACCAAAAAAGTATGATGTACAAAAACATACCGTGGTATACAATAGTATACAGTGGTATAAACCAGTAGAGAATGACATACAACACTCAGTACTATACAATAGCATACACTGGCACATAAGAGTGAAGAATGGTATGCAGCAGAATACAGTAGATTGTGAAATATCAGATAGAATGGAATGCAGCAGAAAAGAATGGTACGCAACTTTATACAGTAGTGTTCGCCAGGCAGCCATGCCGTCTCCTCTTCTCTCCTTCTCCTTAAGTTCTTTACAGCCACGCAGCCGCATTCAAACTGATGGTACATAATACAATTACACACACTGTTCCCATGATAAGGAACAAACAAAAGAATATGTTCATTTAACTACCCGTCGTGAACACGTGTTATACTAGTAATTAGGACCTCCATAACTATCTCAGGTCGACTGCTAACATCATGGCCCTACAGGGTATATTAGTGGCCGAGCGTTGCTTAATACTAAATATGGGACCATTAAATTGTTAGCTTACGATTACGGAGGGACCGGGCTGGCGAGCCTGCAGGATGAAGGCACCGGGGATGGTACAAGCGTTATGTGAGGGCCAAGAACACCTGGGTGTTCCTGAGAGAGAGAGAGAGAGAGAAAGAGAAAAGGAGTTACATACTTAGATACACAGACCACACAGGCCCAAGGACCAGGCGAGGTGTTCTGGCATTAACAGTACTTAAAAAGAAATGCTGTACCATTAAAAGCAGTAGAAGGAAAGGATAATAAAGCATAGGCTCCCTCCCCACCCTTCACTCCGTCCGGCGTGTTGACGGACGGAAAAGAGGAAGGAAAAAAAAATACCTTGTAGGATTAATATGCCTGAAGGAAATTGTTCTAAAGAAAATTTTAAGGTAGAATGATCATGAAAAGAAAGAGAGAGAGAGAGAGAGAGAGAGAGAGAGAGAGAGAGAGTGTAATTAATTACAAGCACTCGCTACGAAATTCTGCCAAAAGGCAGGCCTAGAGAGTAGCGTTCACCGCAGGAAAGTCTAGAGTTATGAAGAAATAGCTGTGTGCTGTCAAGTGCAACGTGTGATATGGAGAGATCGTTTCCTGGTGGAGAGAGTACAAGCAGCCCGCGTGTGGGTGAAGCGAGAGAGAAAAGAGACAGCTATATGGGACAGAGGAGTGTTAACTTGACAACCGCTGAGGTGCTGGCTCACTACGTAGCCCTCACTAACCCTCGCGATACTTAGGCAGAGAGAGAGGGAGATATACTCAGTGAAAGAGGATGGAACAGGCACTCAAAAAGGTCTCTCAAGCGTCGAAGTCACAGGGGATCTGATGTGGACTCGGGGAGAGGAGAAGTGAAAACGAAATCAGACGAACTTGCGCTTATGTTTCACTATGCGAACAAGAACGCCACTGGCACAGTACTCGGTGCACTGCAAATAACTACGGCGTTGGGTGAGGGACCAAGCGCTCACGCTGAGGGAAATGGAAGTCAAGGAGAGGGTCGAAGATCTTTGGAAAAAGCAGAAGCCAAAAGAAAATCTAAAAAGGAAGAGAAGAAGATGCAAGGAAAGTGAGAGGTTAAGATAACAAGAGAGTAGGATAACAAGATAGCTATAATCTCAGCGTTGCTGACCGTGATGCATCCACGGGCCGCCCGGAGTCGAGCGAACAGCTTCGAATCCTGGTCCCTGCTGTCAGACCACTGTCAACACCGGCTGTTCATCCTCCCTTAAATGAATTGGTTAATTGTTTTAGGCTAAGTTTCAGTGGCCCGTAAAATAAAGACAGGCAGCTGATGTGACAAAAGCCCATGCCGGGCCCATGGACACCTAGCAAATCTGATAACAACAACAACAGGGTACATCCTAACCCGGGCAGGAACAATATTGTGGATATCATTACCTCTGGTATTCCCAGGAGGTCTTGTCCACCTGCTGCATGCCGTGGGTACTGTTACTGGGTTATGGCATAATGCTGGTTCATGTTCCATTTTATGAGACATGCATCCCTTCTCTCCACATACATGCAGATACACACGTTTCTTGTTTCTTAGGACATTTGCACACCCTGAGCATATATACACAACTTTCATTCTTCCCAACCTCAGATATGCCTCCCCTGCCTAGTCCTGAGGCTGTATCTCAAGGACGCGATATTCTAAAGAACCTCTCATAACTTACACAGGTCTCGTGCATTCTTTGGCTATCACGGGACAATCATTCTCCTCTGCCGGCAATATAGGACATCTAACCTTGAATGCCATTACTTGCCGATGCTGCCGGGAACGGCACTGAAGGTTGAATAGGTATTTTGCCGGCTGAGTATGCCAGTTCACACGATCAAAGCGAACAGGAAATGATCAATGCCTGTAGTTTTCTTCGTCCGTTCATGTTAGTGAAGGGAAGAAAGTTTTCGCCAGGGTTTACCTTCTCAGAAAAAACGTTATGCCGAGGTTTACTTTGTTTTCTTAAGTCATACAGAGTCTTGGGGTTATAGCCAGGTTCAGACCACACAGAAAATGTGTGGAGAGTTACCCGGGTTTCCGTGATGTAGTGGTTAGCGTTACTGACCATGGATCACGCGCGAGACCACTCGGATTCGAATCTTTAGGCAAGGCAGTCGGGCCGCAGCCAACCCAGCTGTTCATCCTCCCCTTGGTCCCTAAAGCTGATCGATAAACTGGGGTATGATATGTTATTACTCCTATTACGCAACTGCAGGACCCTTTTCATGTGATCCTTGCACTTTTAAGTGATCCTTGCACTTTTAAGGCTAAGTCACGATCAGTAGCGGGAAAATGATAGCTTCTTTTGGAATGGGGAATTCTTCGACGAGATTGTACCTCCTCTTCCTCCACTTACGATGGTGCATCCTCACCAAATGTGACTTTCCACTCGTGATGTAACCTCATTCAGGAGTCCAGTAACACCGGATTATAAATATAAGCATATATTTTGCAATAAGGTCACAGTGATGTGCATGATCTAAGTATTTGCTGATGACCCCTGAAGTTGTAAAACAAGAAAGTGCACTTGGGGCTTACCATGTTTTATTTTTCCTCGTGGTAAACATTACACACACACACACATATATATATATATATATATATATATATATATATGTGGGCATTCAATCGCTCATGCCGACTTAACTTCCTCAAAGGGCAAAGTCCCGCAGCAGGAACCACACTCAAAAGAGAGTCCAGCGGTTCTACCCAGACCCTAATGTCTACTGCCATGTCTTAGGCTAAGAACGTTTGCAGCAAGTCACTTGTGAAGTCAGTTAGTGCAGTACATACACAGGGTATGTGTGTACAAGTTTAGGATGTATAGACTGTAGTTGCATAACAGCGTACAACGAACAGACTACAGTTTTTTCAACGGTATAAGGTGTACTCAAAGTATGCGTGCAAGGTTGTACGACGAACAGACTGAAGCTGTACGTCGGAGTACGATGAAGCGATTTTTCCTCTACAACAGTGTACGATGTACTGACTATAGGTGCAAAACTGTACGACGAACACACCGTACATGTACAACGGTGTACTGAACATAGGTGTAAATCAGTGCACGACGTACAAAATGTTGGCATACAGAGATATACGACGAATGAACAGAAGATATACAACGGTGTACAACAGTGAACAACGTACAATATGAAGTTTTAAAACGACGCATATTGTAGCTACACAACCGTGTAAAGAATGTATGGATCATGTACGTACGACGAGGAGACTTCAGTCGTACAACAGGGTACGATAAACAGACTGTTCCTGTACAACGGTATTTGACGTACAGAATGTACATGGTGAGACCTCATGCTTAAAACATGGACTTGGGTTGAAAATATAGACTTAAGATTAGAGCCTTTCTTTATTCCCCTTTGGTTGAATAATCAAGCATTCCTTCTCTAAGTTGATGCTCTCTACTGGCATGCTTCCTTAAGCTTATCAAGTTTGAACCAGGAGTTAGAGAGATTGACAGATTTGTAGTATTTTATTCAAAGAGATCTGCTGTTTGTGCTTTTGACAGGCAAATGACAGTAAATCTGACTACCTCGTAATATTGTGAAAATCCTTGAGCCATAATTCATTTTTTTTTTTTTCATTCTAAAGTATAAATTTTCATCAATATTTGCAAACTCCATCATAACCGGATTCACTGGAGGAACGAGGCAAGTGAATGGATTTATTTGTCCAATACAAATAATATCTATTTTTTTCATGTAACTCATATGTGTGTGTGTGTGTCGCCATCTCACAACTTGGCCGGTTGACACATCTCTGTTCCTCAAATGCCAAACACATCAACTCCTTGAGAGCGTGATATGTACGGTACGACTCTCAGGTATGACAATGTGACCCTTTTGACCTGATCTTCAACGACCAAGTTTAAAGGCCAGGCCATTGTGTACAAGGGTACCAGAAGCCTTGCTCAAACAGTCGGCTCAGAGGCCGGGCGACTGTAACTTAGAGTCGTACCTCCGTGCTCAAAGGTGGTACGGACGTGCTCAGGGGTCGTACCGACGTGCGCAAGGGTCGTACCATCGTGCTCAACGGCCGTCGTAAGGTTGCGCTCAGGGCATCGATCTTGCTATCGTAAATAAAGTCACTCCATCAAAAGAAATCTCTTATCAGACAGACAAATCCAATTACTTTCCTCAAATAACTGTAATACGCAGCGTCAGGACAAACCGCGAGTGACCCCCAGCCTGACCTGCCGACCCGCTAATCCCCTCGACATGACTTCAGGATTATACTCAAGGCAACTATGAGTTCCCCTCCCCCCAGGGAGATCACAACGCAACTCATCCGGCCGTAACTCATCCCTGAGGGTCCCTCATACTGCACTCATTAACTTCGCATTGCTCTCTCTCTCTCCTCTCTCTCTCTCTCTCTCTCTCTCTCTCTCTCTCTCTCTCTCTTTTGCACACTCATCCCCAGGCGCTAATGACAGCAATTACAATGAAGCACCCAAATTGCCTTGACTAAACTCTCGATACTTCTTGCTTTCCAGCACAAGAGATTTTTACAAACACTTCATTACTGTCATATGACAAATGTTTCAACTCTGCGGAGGAACTGTCATATCACAAAGGGGAATATTATCATATGACAAATGTTTCGATCCTCTAGAGGAGCTGGGATTGCTACTGTCACATGACAAATGTTTCAACCTCTAGATTTGTGCTGGGTTTGCTGTCATATGACAAATGTCCCAGCCTTCTGGTCAAGCTGGGATTACTGAAAATTGACAAATGTCTCAATCTTCTGATGGAACTGAGATTACTGTCATATGACAAATACTTCAACCACCTGGTGGAAATGGGATTACTCTCACATGACAAATGTCTCAACCCTTTGATCGAGATGGGATTACTGTCATATGACAAATACATCAACCTTCCGGGTGGGCTGGGATCACTGTGATATGCCAAATGTCTCAATCGTCCGATTCAGCTGAGATCACTGTCATATGACAAATACTTCAACCCCCTGGTGTAGCTGGGATTAGCGTCACATGACAGAAGATTAAACCCTTCGTTTGAGTTGGGATTACAGGGGCGCTACCCAAACAGGGAAAGCCAGCATTACAGACACTCCTTCTGTCTACCCTTCGTTCAGGTTACGTGTCTGTGTCGTCCCAAATACGCCCGTCCTCACCTACTGAAAGACAGAAGTCTTAATTTCATGCCTGTTTTTATAAAATCGACGGAGGGCACAGGGGAACCTTTGTAAATAGGTTATTTCTTCATTGTAAATGAAAACAGGAAAGGTGTACACATTACCCATTCTCACATGTGCATAAGCGTGTTTATGCGATTATATACATACATACATACACACATGGCTTAAGCTCGGGTATATGTGTATGTATACACATAAGAGTAAAGACAGAGTACATATACATAAGGTTGAGAGACGAGGCAACACAAGTGTAAAACTCTCTCCCCGTAGCACGCAAATAACCACACACACACACACAGATCGGAAAAAAAGAGATCTGTCCGCATGGAAGATAATGAAACCATGCTTCAGGCTGGTGTCAGGGGGAGTGGGGAGAGGGGGTGCAATAAACGGGGTGATAACAGATCTAACTGGGAGAGACCACACGTCAGGGGAGATTGTTTCAAGCTGGACGAGAGTAGCAAACGGAGTTCCCTCAGGGCCTAGTGCTGGGGCCACTATTTATTATTTCCGATCCATGTAAATGACTCAGAATTTTCGAAAGATCGTATGGGAGGTAACGTGGGAAGCAAAGCCTATATATTCGCCTTCAATTTACAGGGACAGTAAGATGTTAAGCTCGGGACATTTGAGACATATGTTTGACTCAAACTGGAGTATGCTTGAACAATTTGGTCTCCTTACTACTGCAGAAGGTCTAAAGTAATTCGAACGCGTTTGGTACCAGAAAAGACTACACTTAATTACTTAGAGATAAGAGACCCCTAATTCTGCACACACACACACACACACACACACACACACACACACACACACACACACACACAATGTGGAAGAAAGGAGGATCAAGGCAGGCGTAATCATCATCTATGAACTCCAAAGAACTGTTCTGCTAATAAGAGAACAGTTTCCTGCATTTATGACGAACTCCAGAATAAGAAAACAGCAAAAAGCCAGACGGAAACGGAGGAGTCACGAGTTACGTTTGGAACCATTTCTGGAGCAAAACTGTAGCAGACGCAAGGAACAAGTTAAGTGAACATGAGGGAAATGGGATTAGTACTGAGAAGCTTAAAAGTCCACAGGAGGGAAATGTTAAAAGATCAAGAGACGAGACGCCAGGAGTGTAAAGCCGTACTCTCATATGCGCTAAAAGGCAATGAAAAGAATATGAAATCACATACACATAAATACACACATAGAAATACCTATAGTGTCCTGAAACGAAGTGATATATATATATATATATATATATTCACAATTACCCATGGATAGATTTCTAT